>CM038792.1:195510261-195533853 GCA_021764765.1 Vicia sativa | reverse complement strand
GCAAGCCTTCTGAGAATCTGCAAATGTCAAAATGTTAAATAAAAGGGAGGTTGAACCCAGGACCTTACGAACAATCACTTGTTGCCTTGCCATCGAGCTATGTGGACTATCTATTAGCAACATGACACATACAAAATACAAAGCAAATAGATTTACGGAAAACATCAAAATCGAGCGAGTCATCTTCTTCGTTGAAATTTTGAACTTTTAGCTACGGTTTCATTATAGCTATAGTACCAATAAATTCAAAAATCCAAAATATGCAACATAAATTTATTATGGGACATGGATCAACTCGGTTTGATCCCACAGATATCTTTGGGGTAATGGTTTCGTCAATTTTTCCTATTTGAAAACCCCATTTGAGCTTGAACCCTAACAATGGCAAGTCATGATTCCCGTGTCTA
This sequence comes from Vicia sativa, assembly GCA_021764765.1. NCBI lineage: Eukaryota > Viridiplantae > Streptophyta > Magnoliopsida > Fabales > Fabaceae > Vicia > Vicia sativa. The sequence continues at coordinate 195,533,446 of CM038792.1, read as the reverse complement.
AACTCCAATCGATCTATACAGAAAGTTTCGAAACTCCATTCTAAACACATATAAACAATCAAAACATGTTAAATATGCATGAAAATCAAAAATCAATTTTGAGTTAAAGTGTTCAAACCGAAATCTGGATTTCGTGATTACTCTATATTTGAATGGCTTGTGAGTATCTGGATCGATTTAGCGGACCTCCAGGAATGTGTTGGAATCCTTAGAATTCCTTGAATTGATCTGGAACTAGGGCTGCAAGTTTCTTGAGAGACACGGATTTTTTGAAGTTGGTAAGGGTTCTTAGAGGCAGAATTTTCGTCCTTTGTTCATGTAATAACATCATGTATATATAGTGGACGGGTTTAGGTCAAGAATCATGAAGAAATAATGTACCAATCAATGAGAAAATATTTGATTTGGTATAAAACCAAATATTGCCTTTTTGATCAAATTTCAATCAATCACTTTGCCAATTAATGCCAATTTAATTTGCCACTTGTGGTTTTGCTTGGACCTCAAGAATGAGAGAAAAATCCAATTTGCATTTAATTTTGATTTTCTACCTTTTATTTTAATTTAATTGGCTTTTAAATGATACAAATCCAAAATAAATAGAAAATAAAAGATAAAATTCGTGTCCTTGGGCTTGGAGGTTCCAATTCAGTTGAGGAACAAGTTTGAAACAAGAAAAGTTAGGCCCATTTGCAAAATTTTGGATTTTGTCAAGTATTTCTCTTTGTGCACGTCTTCAAAAATGCTCAACTTGTGCAAGGTGTATTTTGCTCAATTTTTAACAGTTTTGGGTGTTCTTGGACTTTTTAGAAAGCTCCAGATGTCCTCTAAACAACCTCTTTTGTTTCATCACAATTGAATTTTCCATGCTCAATAACACTTCTTTACAAAAAGTTGACTTTTTGTTGACTTTGAAAAGGACCTGTAATATTTTGACCCATATCTTCCAAATGAAGCATTTTCGACCAAGCTTGTGAGACATGAAGTTGTAGAATTGAATTCTCTTCAAAATGAGCTGTGATGGAAAATTTCGATAAAGTATGTGAAAGTTATGCAGTCAAAGTTACATTGACTTTGTAAGAAAGCCCATTTAGAAACTTTGATTTTGATCAATCTTGAGTTTTCTTGATGAATCATGATCAACCCTTGATCAAATGATGAATATTACTTCAAAATATGGATGTTGACCAAAAATCATGAAGTTTGACGTATGTTGACCACGCTTAGCTTTTGTCAATCAACTAATTTTCAACCATCGAACAATATGCGAAAACTTGACTTGTAAGGCTTGAAACTTGACATGGAGATTTTTGAAGCATATAATGAGGCATGATGACCATTGGAGATGTTGCCTGGATTCGAGAATAGCCAAACCCTAGTTGCCGTTGCTCTTTAATATGATCTTCAGTATGATATATGTGGATGGAGCAAATTTTGGATGCAAGGAAAGAATCAGGTTCATGGAGGTTCAATTCAGGTGATAGTAAACGATTTTAAAGTCGGGTTGAAAGATCATAACTTCTTTTTACATTTTCAACATTTTGGTGATACTCTTAACATTTGGTTTTTGACATCCTCTCCAACTTATGTTTACAATCAAGGACCAATTATTTGAGGAAAAGATTATTTTGAAGTTTACATAGTTAGGGGTGGTTTATGGACTTTGACCTAATATCAAAAATGATTTGATGACTTATAGGGGAATAGTAAGTTCATGCATTGTTTTTGAGAGTGTTTTTACACAATTGTTATAAAGGATGCCATCTAAAATTTTTCTTCAAGGATCAAAATCACATTATACATTTGAAAGATATAACATTTTATTGGACATTCTTTATGGATCAAGGATTTTGAGAAACCTAGAATGTTCTTAGCCTATATATTTATAATATAATATAGTCAAACTGAGAACTTTTGTTATTTTGAGAGATGAAAACTTTTAAATTAATTTCTTCGGATCAAAATCAAATGCTTTGAAGATAATATTTAATATATAAGATTATAATTTAAATACATATAATATAAATGAAATTTAAATATATATATATTTATATATATATATATATATATATATATATATATATATATATATATATATATATATATATATATATATATATATATTATTTTTTCTTTTAATCTATCTTTTTTTTAAAAAGAAAACTTGAGTCTGCTACCTTATTTTTGTAAGTCCATCATCCACATTTTTTAGTAACTAAGAGCATATAATAAAAAGTTTTTGGGTTCAATTTTCTGTGCTTAAGCTTGCCTCTGACCACACTCCCTTTGGATTGGGATTCCCTGACTTTTTGGCGGGAAAGTCAGGGTGACTTTGAGTCAATTTCACCCATCTGATTGATCATGCGCATCAAGTCCTGCCACGTCTTCCTCTTTTACATCCTTTTCCTTATACTGTAAAAAAGGAAAAGAAAAGAATGAGTTCATTTTCCTTCCATTCATCTTCCACTTTCCATCTTCCATCCCCATTCAATCTTTCTTTGACAACGTAACTTCTTTTTTATTGTTCCAATATCATCACCTGGTGTGGATCACCGTTTTGTAGACATAGATTGTGATTTGTATTGCTTTTGTTTTCTCCATTTTTTTATCTATTTGAGCTTTGAACTGTGTAATTCTTCTTCTCACCCAAACTGTTTTTACAGTTTTTGATATCCTAAACTAAAAACCATTTTTTTCCATTTAATAAAACTCATTATCAACTTAAATGTCAAATTAATTGAAACTAATAGGAAATGGGTCACCGATATGGAGGTTTGATGACAAGAAAGTGTTCCAGATGCATCTAATTATGTTTGATGCAATTTTTTCTTCAAGTAGTCATTTTTTCATTTAAGTTTTACTAAAAAAAATAAAATGAAGAATAAGACATGTGGCAGTATATGATCCATACAATATATCAAACGGATGGGATTGACTCAAAGTCACCCTGACTTTCCCGCCACAAAGTTAGGGAATACCAATCCACTCCCTTTAGATTCAATTTGGTACCCTTGACATTATTTTCTCTTTTTAAATTGCATTTTCTTTATCATTTTGCTTGATTTTTCATCTTTCTCTTAATATTAAAAATGACAAAAATATGTCCATGATACTTTTTTTAGAAATTTTTTTCTTGTATTTAATTATTTTAGAATTAATTTTTATTTTATTTAAAAGATGAGATTCAAACTTTTGCCGCTTGGTTGTTGACTTCAAAACTCTTTCTCAAAGAGTTTAGACATGAGCCATTGATACATGCATTTTAATGCAAATTCTCTTATGTTTGTACTTAGACATTTCTATGATTTGTTTTATTTATTTTTCTATTTTATGATGTTTTTATAATTTAGTTTATTTTTGCATTTATTTGATTTTCGTATTCTATTTTCAGCATTAGTAGTTTTTAATGAAAAAATCATAAATGAAGTTGCAGTAATCAGATTAACGCGATCTTAAATTCGTTGGAAAATTGAGAGAAAGAACTACAACTTTGATGTTGGTGCCAGAAATTGATTCGGATTATAGCAAGCTTGAATAATTCGTTTAAGTTTCAGACTGTAGAAACATTTAGTTTTGGGCCGATTTAGGGTTGGGTTTTTGTGTTTTCGACCTAGTTGGATCATGACCCAAATTTCTTGTATCACATATACTTAGGACAGCTATGTCACTGTTTACATTACATATTATTCACAAAAATATTTGAATGCTTTGTGTAAATTCGAATGAGGTTCTTTTATAAATTTCGTATCAATTTTTTTTCCTTTGAATTCTTCCTATAATTCCAATTAATTGCTTAATTTGATTGTTGTTGTAGGAAAAAGTTTTTATATTCAATTATTGTATGATCTTGAATCAATCGTGTTAACATAGTTTTTGCATTATCGCATTCGATCAAGCTGGGTTTGCTTAATTCGTAACAATTTTAATATGTTTGCTTAATCAGGAATTCAAGAACATGCATCATATAATTTCAATTTTCTTGTCACTGGTTGTTGTAATCGAATAGGATCAGCCCCATTTGGGAATTGAAATGTTATAGAAATCAATGATATGTCGGAAGTTGATATAGTAGGTTGATTCATTTTAGCTTATTTGTTAATCACTAAATTAAACTATTGCTTAGTTGAAACAATACTAAAACAACCCCCCCCCCCTAAAATTGATCCTACATTGGTTAATTAACAAGAATCCTTGAGAACGATGCTCGAGTTGTCGTTATCGTAAACTATATTTCAAAAAGACTCGTTTTTGATACGTGTGCGACATCGTATCAAATCGGAACCTTTATCGGGGACTCTTTGTTAATTTTAGCCAATTTTAGAACCCTAGTTTAGAGTTTTGTTAGATTGTTTTTTGTTTTGTTTTTGTTTTTGTTTTTGTTTGTTGATTTTTCATAGTTGCAGTATAGTGGACAATGGTAAGTATTCTAGCCTGTCAGGTAGGTTTGGAAGATATTATTTCAAATTTATCCGATGTTTTTCCTATTAATTAGAAACAAATCGACAAACAGTGCTCGGTTAGAATAAAATTCTAAAAGATTTCGACCCTAAAAATCGTAAATTCCTCCTTTTCTATTTTATTTGATTTAATTTCTATTTTCATATTTTCAAAAAAATCCAAAAAATTTTGTAGGTTCGTGATTTTATTTGATTTGATTTTTAGTTGGATATTGTTAAATTATTAGATTTTTATTTTAATCGCATTTCTAATTTTCCATTTGTTTTTTAATAGGGATATTGTTGGAAGTTACATAATTGCTATATTGCAGGCTTTCTGATTTTATTTGATTTTGTGTTGATTTTAATTTTGATTTGATTATTGATTTGACTCTCATTAGTGATAGTGATTTTAATTTTATTTAGAATTTGATAATCATATCATGACTAATCAAAATAGAACCTTAAGAGAACTTACTGCAACTGATTCACTCTTTGCTGAATTCTCTTCTTTGTCTGATTGTGACACTCACTTATGTTTAGTTGTCTTTGAAATTGAAGCTTCTTACTGAGTGATATTTCTTATGGAATTTTCAACGACAAAGTTGATGTTTCGGATGTAAATGTATCTCTTCTGCAAAAAATTGTCATCCATTGAGCAACCACCGCTTTAGAGCTAAATCCATTCATATGTTTTAGAATTTAATGAAATTTTTTGGTAATAATTTCATCTACACTTGAATCTGGACAGGAACAAAAGTTGTTACAAATATTGCAGAAACATATGAAGAAAATTGGATGGATCTTGGATGAAATTTCTGATATTAGAAAGTCAATGTGTATGCATAGGGTCTTACTTGAAGATGAAGCAAACATAGTGAGACAACCCCATAGCCCATTGATCTTTGATATTGTGAAAGATGAGATCATTTTCACGAGCACATTCGATACTTTTAATTTTAGACGAACATTCTTTGATCCTAGAATAAAAAGTGAAGACATTGATAAAAGTTTCAAAGTCAAAGTACACCACCTCAAGCTATTCCATGAGAGCCCATCATATGAAGGGGAAATTATATAAGAGCTCTCGTGGAGAAAGCCTACTTATGCGGTCATCTATCCACCTTCACTCCTCAGGTGCGTTCTTTCCTCTCTCTCTCTCTCTCTCTCTCTCTCTCTCTCTCTTATCTCTTATTTTATATTTATGATATTACATTGAGGACAATATATTACGTGAGGGGGAGAGATTCATTTCTTTGTTTTGTTTTCTTTCAGTTTTCCTTGTTTTTGTTTTGTTTTCTTTAATTGAAAAAAATAGACTTAGAAACATAATGCATCTTTTGAAATTTTTAGGCAATAGATTAATTTGAGGTTAGATTGTGGAGACTTGGGAAAAGTTTACAAGATCGACATCGTTTTAACACCTTAAGTCTCCCGAATATGAAAATTAATTTGAAAACTTGTTATGACATATCCTTGAGTTCACATATGTTAATAGCTCATAAGTAGTTTATCTAGCAGCCAACACCATCTAGAATCACACTAAGTAATTAAGCTGATGCAAATAAGTGAATGATCTCGTGCTTAATAAGAAATTTAAATTGGAATCATTCCTTATAAGTTAGGTGACCTTCACCTGGTCACTTAGCCTAACGGTTGTGAAGCCTTCTAAGATTTGTTGTTGCTAAAGTGTTGATGTATTTTGACAAGATATGGATCATAGTCACTAACAGGCTTAATGTGTGTGAATAGATAACAGGATTAATTGTATTGTGATAGAATGAAAGAGAGAAAAAAGGAGGATGAGTAAGTTAGGATTAGGCACAATAACATAATTCAGATTAGTTTCTATATGAGGGAGACTTATGATTGTACAATTGTAGATTTGTGTTCTTACAATATCCTTATTGTACAAAATTAGTACCTAGTGATACAATCTTAACCGAAGAAGAGTTTTTAGTTTGGAATGAGTATCTGAATGTTATGGTGTTTCATGAGTCTTGATTTTATTTTGCTCGGAGTGCAAAAATTTAAGTGTGGGGGAATTTGATCAGTGCATTTTAATGCATATTCTCTTATGTTTGTACTTAGGCATTTCCATGATTTGTTTTGTTTATTTTTCTATTTTATGATGTTTGTACTTCAGCATTTCCATCATCATTATTCTTGAACAAATCCTACTACCTATGAGAAATCAACTCTTCTTCATATCATCTTTGTTTCTACATACTCAGAGGGTAAGCCACTTGTATATTGGATAAACGATGTAATTGTTACCCATCATATTAGTCTTAATTTGAATAATTGTCATTTTCATTCCTTTGTGTCACCCATAACTACGAAACTCCCCAATGGTCCTATTTTAATGACCAACATTGTTGGCACTATTTATTTTCCCAATTCATTAATTTTTTCCAATTTCTATTACATACCAAACTTAATTTATTCTGTCTTACTTTCACCAACAAAAAATGTTTCATTTTGGATAAGTACTATATGAAAGTGATTGGATCAATGATAGATATGGAGAACGCATGTCTTTAAAGCTCTGACCATTTCACCTTTCCCTCCCTCCCCTATCTGTAATATTGTATATGATTCTCATTATGTTATTTGGCATAGATGCCTAGGTCACCCTCCCCTTATGTTCATAAACTTTTAACTTCACATTATTCTAGCGTTACCTACAATATGACTAAATATTTACCATGTCATTTTTTCATCTAGCTAAGCAAAATGCTTATCTTATTTTGATAGCAATAGTATTTCATTTAATTCTTTTGAGATTTTCCAAGTTGACAAATGGGGTCCCTATTTAACCATATTTATTACTAATAATAAGTAATTTTTTATGCTTGTCAATGATTACACTATATTCAATTGGGTTAGCTTCATGACCAATAAAAGTAAAACTAGGAAACATATTAATTTGATTTCATTCATTCCTAATAAATTTTATCTTAACCTAAAATGACTTCGCATTGACAACGAACCTGAATTCCTCACGAATGACTTTTACAAATTTAAAGGCATCTTGCATCAAAGGTCATGTGTCGAGTTCCCTTAATAAAATAGTATTGTTAAGAGAAAATATCAACACGTACTCAATGTTGCTAGATCCCTTTTCTTTCAAGATAATCTTCGCAAAAAAATTAGCATCTCTCCATGGCCTATGCAATTCATATTAACAATCATTTACCATCTTCTTTTCTAAAGCATGACACTCATTATTATTTTTTCTTTTGAATAAATTGCTGCTTATATTGTCTCAAAATACTTTGGTTGCTTGGCTTATACTTATACTCTTAATAACAATTGTACCAAGTTTGAACCTAGAGCTTGTAAAAGCTTCTACATTTTATGAAACATCTTTACCTTTCACCATAACTCATGATTACCATATATTACCCACTCTTTCCTTCATACATAGTGACAATACTGACCTTGAACCCATTATACCTTCTCACACCCATCCTCTTACTCATTATCATCCTAATTACCCTTCCAAAACCCCTATTCTAATACTATCACTCTTATTCACCCCTCTTTTACCCATCCTTTCATACTTACACCATCTCTTTCTCCCATCCCTCCACCCACAAGAAAATTTACTAGATTACCTCAATATTCATCCTACCTAAAATACTTCTATTGTAATACCATTCACATTCAACCACTTCATACTAATCCTACCACTCAACCAAATTTTCCTACAACAAATGCAATGCCACCTCTAATTTTTTTGCCTTTTCATATCCTCCACAACTGATACCATTACTTTTTTCCAAGCTTGCAAACATGATTGCATGCTCCAATCCATGCAAACTAAATTACAAGCTCTCAACATTACCAACACTTGGACTATTGTTGATTTACCCCCTAATAAAATAACTACAGGCTATAAATGAGTGTGTCATATTAAATATCTTGTTTATGGAAGTATTGTAAGGTAAAAAGTTTGTTTGGTTGCAAAAAATTTCACCAAATTAGAGGTTGTGGACAATTTTGATACCCTTTTACTGTCACCAAACTCACTAGTGTAAGAACTCTCCTATATTTAGCATCCATTTAACATTGACATCTAGAACAACTAGATATCAATAACGTCTTTCTCCAAGGAGATCTCAATACAGAAATTTATATGACCATACCCCAATATTATAACTTCATATTTCATCTTCCACCACCAAAGTTTGCAAACTCAATAAAAGTTTGTATGGCCTTAAATAAGTCAGCTACCAATGGCACTATAAATTATGTGATACTTTAATATCTCTTTGTTATATTTGTTCAATTGTTGATTATTCATTATTTACAAAATTACATGACAACCAATTTACTGTTGTATTAGTTTATGTGGATGACACAGTCTTAACAAGAAATAATATTATTGAAATCAACATAGTCAAAACCATTCTTCATAACAAGTTATGTATCAAGGATTTAGGCCCCCTTCATTACTTTCTTGACCTTAAATTAGGTATATCACCATCAGGTATATTGCTTAATCAATGTAAATACATACTTGAATTACTAAGCAACACATGTATGTTGGTCTCTAAATCTTCCTCTACACCTTATAACTCTTCACGTAAGTTATATTTCACTGATTTCGTGCCTTTCCATGACTTCACACAATATCGTTGCCTAATTGGTTAATTAATTTGTCTCACTACCACCCGTCCTGGTATATCTTTTGATGTCTAATAACTAAGTCAATTTGTTTCCCAACCCACTAAAGTTCACTACAAGTATCGTAATTATAATTTTGTAGTATTTAAAACAACCAACCGTTCTCATGGACTATTTTATCTGTTAAGTTTTGATTTAATTCTTTCTAGTTTGTAGGTACTGATTGGGCAACTTGCCCCACCATAGGAAAGTTTATTACTGGATACACATTTTTTCTTGGAAAGTTGTTCATTTCATGGAAATCTAATAACCAAACAATTGTCTCTCACTCTAACTTTGAAGTCGAATATAAAGCACTTGCCTCAGTCACTTATGAAGCCCAATAGACACACTACCTCTTCAAAGAACTTCATATTACTTTCAACAAACCAACATCCATCTATTATGACAATCAACATGTTGTATATCTTGCTCATAATTCTACCTTTCATGAGTGTTCAAAGCATATCAAGATCGACTACCACATCATACAGAAAAAATTAGAATCCACATTGTTCAACCTCTTTCTAATACCATCATCCACTCAAATTGTCGACGTTCTAACCAAACCACTTGTTACTCTAACTTTCTCTTCTTTTCGTGCCAGATTGAAACTTCTTTCCATATATAGTCCAACTTTTTGAGAAGTATTCGAAAGTAGTATTACTTTATTTATATTAACTACGTTAGTTCATAAAATATAAATTAGTTTAGTTTAACTTTTTCTGTGTATAAATTCACATCCTCTTGCTTCTGTATATTCTCATTTGTAATATGATTTTAAGAATAAATTGAACTTTAACAATTTTCAATACCTTTTAACCCATTAATTCCTATATAATAAGAAATTATATTAATGAAATATATGGTTAAGAACTTTCAATTAAAGATAAATTCTTTTAATAAAATTCAAGCTATCAATATTTATGAGGTTAATAATTTGAATTCAAAGCTTGACTAAATTAATCTCTATGCAATTATAGATGATTTTTTTTAGTAGAAGGGAGGGCCTAAGCCCAACAAAAAAAAAATTTTAGAGCAACAATTCTAAGAAACACTGTATCATTATAATCGTTATCAAATAGTTGGGTTATCCACCTAAGAATATCGTTATAAACCAATAAATTACCATTCAACTTCTTCCCTTCTTGAACAAGCAGATTGACACACCCGATACTTTCTCATTATAGATGAAATTTGGATTAACAATTTTTCTTTTTTCTCAAGAATCAATTAATGTAGATAAAACACAATATTTCTTAAAATGTATTAAATAGGTCAAATTTAATAATAAAATAAAAAAAAATAAAATTTAATAATCAAAATATTATTCTTAAAAGCACAATATTTCAAATTTTAATTATAAAATAAAATAAATATAATAATAAAAAATTTATTTTTTTAAAGATAAATAAATAAATTGTCACAAATTTAAATTTTAATTCATATAATCGAATGTCTACAATTGATTTATCAAATAAATTTAAAAAACTACAATGAAAGAGAAGTTTGATTCCCAAATTCCTAGATTGTACGTATATTTCCAACAAAAACAGTAGTATCCGAATTATTTCTGTCAATTAATTATGAAAGCAATAAAGAATAAAGATAGTGAAAATTTTATGCCCCCTTCTCAAAAACAAGTCTTACACCTGACTCCTCAAAAGAATTTATTCAACCCATTAAATCAATTTGCAACTTGACACACAACTTGCATTGCAACACTCACAATTTTTGCATAAATTCTTATGTTATCTATAAACAAAAAAGTACCTCATCCTATTTTGTTCTTTAACTAATGGTTTTTAATTTTTGTTATATATATCTTAATTAATTATTATCTTGTTTAATAGTAAAACAACACATCATGTCCACCAAAAGTTTTAACACTGTGTCAAGATACCAAGCATATATTCACTAAAATAGGTCAAATTCAAGGCATTTAAATAGTAGGCTATGGCAACCCAATTTTACAACTTCAAAGTGTTCCTTTACTTGTTTTCAAATCCGCGAGTTTGACTCGAATTTCTAACTTTAATGCATCACAATCTTTAACCTCTTAATTCAATGTGGCTTTGTATCCTTGTTAGACTTAGACTGGTGACCATCATGCAATTTTTACCCTACATTGAAATAAATAGGTCAAATTTGTATCCTTTCATTTTAAATGTTTTGTCTTGATAATTTATATCGTTCAATAATCAAATAGATTCTTTATTTTTTCTTTAATAACATTTTTATCAATGTTTTTGGCAATTTGTAGATGTTTGATGACTAAATAATCAGTCTAAAACTCAATTAATTAATGAGATCAAATGATTATTAATACAAACCATTTAATAAGAAGAAAAAATATATATAATTTTAAAAAAACATATAATTTAACATATTTTAACATAGGATCATTTTAAAATAACATAAAAATTGATAAAAATATAAAAACATTGCTTGTTTATGGTACTCAACTCGCTAATAGACACTCGATTTGCTAATAGACACAAGAATAAAATAAATTAAAGAAAAATAAATATGAAAAATTCGGATTTCTTAAATTGAAGCAAGTCGAAGACAGACGTGTTGATACTCACTCTAGAATCTTCCCCGCGTTCATCTTATATTTATTAATTTTACTACAAATTTATTCTTGTTATAACAAATCATCTTATTGTGTTGATTTAATATTTAGAATTATGACTATTTAAAATATAAGTTGTACTAAATTATGCATGATAAGTTTAATTTTTAAATTTATAATTATACACATGCAAAGATTACTCCTTGGAATTATAAAAGACTACATAAGTAATACATTAAATTTAGATTTTTTTCAATTTTAATTGTTTTCTTTTTAAAATATATCACATGGATATTTCGATCTAATTAAATCAATTATAGAGATAGAGAAAGGATTGTTGGAGTATGAGGTATAATTTTCTTTTAAATATATCTCTTCAAAATTTACTTAGTTCTAAAATCATGTTGGACCGATCTTGCATGCTTATAAGTAAGACTACCTTATACTTTCCAACTTGACGACAAAATTCCACCATTAAAACAAGATTTTCACATATCATTCATTAAATGTTGTCATAGAAAAAATAGAAACTCCACATATATCAACTGTTCATCTTATGATCTCAATTGTTATTGTTTCAGTTTGTTATGATCCTCTTCTTGTTTTGGGCAAACTAGATTCTGTAGTTGAGATTTTTCTTAGTACAATACTAACATGGAATGGTGCATTTTATTTTGTAATCTTTTCTACCCCATATGTTGAAGTAACAAACTAGTAACATTGCATGTTTTGGTCAATGTGAAGATCATGAAATTGATAGTTGATATTGTAAAAATATAAATAAACTAAAATTTGAAAATTGAAAATGGATTGTCACTTGGAAATTTCAAAACGATACTCTTTTCAAATTATTACCGAATCAAATTCAGACAGTAAGATAGTGTGTCAATTTTGTATATTGGTTGAAAGTGCTATGGCTATTCAATGATAGGACCAAATACCTTCGTTTAGTAGCAATATATATATTTATAAAAAAAAAATAAAAGATCAATTGTGTAAATAGTAAGATATAAACAAAGACAGCTAGTTACTTAGTTTTCTTTCTTATGGGTAAGATAATGTATTATTTTATGAGAATAGGTTATTTACGATGACTTGCACACATCGACACATTTGAGATATTAATAACTTTTTTTTTTTATTTTTAAGATCAGATAATTTAATATTTATTTTTTGACGCTTTTGAAGATTTCAATAATTATTTGTTCAAGATAAAGGTTTTAATATTTATTTTATGATCATTAAATTTTAGTCGAACATTTTTTTATTCAACTAAAATATTTATTTTTTAAACAATCAAAGTTTAAATCAAATTATCTAAATTTAAAATATTAAAATTAATTTACTAAAATAAAATAAAATAAGAATATATAAATTATAATTAAATCTAAATTTATATTAAAGGTAAAGAAATCATAATTCGATTGGCAGTTGTGCCGCGATATTTGTTATCTCAAGAGTGACGTCATTTTCAATCGGATTAAGATTAACCTCATTGATTTGGTCTAAAATATTAAAATCGGGGTGTGGAAATAGTACTTAATATGTGATATTTCTTTATCCATATGTAATTTTAATAAGTTTAGTAAAACTCTATGGCTTTATTTTATTTAAGTTTTAGTTGATCTAGAATATTTCTTCTTTTTATCTCGAGTTATCTCGTGTCTTTTGTAACCAAGTTCAAATATTTTTATTCTCGTTTTAATTGAGTTTCTTACTTATAAAAAAACTAACATATTTTATGCAATATGAGTACTATTCTACTTATATCAACATAATGCTCGTATTTATACTAAATGTTTTATTGGTGTCACTCATCTCATTTTTATTATCTCACAATCTTGATTTTTATTGTAAGAGAATTAAATTAATTAATTAATTAATTAATTTATTAAATATATATTAATATAATATATGATATATCTGATTTATGTTTAGTACAAATATATTAGTTATTTCATTAAATTTAATTTTTTTATTATTCTCATATATATCATTTTAGAATATTATTTGTTGGTAACTTTTACAAATGCCCTTTACTTTGAAAGACAATAGAACAAATAAGAAATAAGACAAAAGGTCATTTAATTTGAGGTAGTAAAAAAAAAAAAAAAAACTAAAAAAGTCAGAAGAAACAGAAATTAAGAAATGAGTGTCTCATTTTCTGTGTATAACTGCTAGAAACAGATAAAACAAAATAGAGGTACACAAATTAAAGAAAATATAGGTACCTATCTTTAGCACAACACGTTTTTCTATTTTCCTATGACACTCGAATTCAATGCACTGCAAATTTGTAATTCAATTTCACATAAATGTAATTAGAATAATAGCCTTAAAAAGGACATGGACCATGTAAATAGAATATCCCAACACACACCTTTTCCAATATAAGAATTTCATCACAAATATATTCATAGGTTAATTGTATATTTACACTAATAACTACTTTACTAAAAACATTTGATTGATTTTTCTCGTTAATCCATTTAATTGATATTTCATCAACATCCTATTTTAGTTTGGTATGTCAATGACTTGATTCTTTAGCGAGTTCGGCCAAAAAATTAAAAATTTAAACGAGTTATTTGACTTAATTTAGATTGATCAATGACAAATTTAATTATCTAGTCGAGCTAAAAAATCTTTAAATTTATACCGATTATCTTATATATTTTAGGTGACAGACAATTTAGTCTTTGGTTAATTGTATAAAAAAAATCTTTAAAATCAAAGTAGATTCTCCGTCTTATTTTAGACCGATCCATGATAGACTCGAACCTTTAGTAAATTAGAAAAAAAATTTAAAATTTAAATGGGTTATTGTCTTATTTTAAGCCGGCCCATGATAGGCTCGAGCCTTTAGTAAATCGGGCCAAATATTTTAAAATTTAAACATTTTATCCGAACTATTTTAGGTTAGTAGACTCGAACCTATAAATCGGGCAAATTTGAAATTTAAAGTAGACTATCGTCTTATTTTAAGAACATATAAGCTCGAGCCTTTAGTAAATCGTGCCAAAAATCTTAAAATTTATACAAATTATCTTTATTTTAAATCGGTCCATGATAGGTTCAAACCTATAATAAATCGGACAAAAACTTAAAATTTAAACGACTACAATTTAATTGCGTTAATTTTTTTTTCTTCCGTATTATGGTTATCCGGACCCACTCAAATTATAGTTACTAAAATTAATTTCATATTTATTTATATAAAAGTTATCATCTGTCTCTACCTGCTACATCTCTACAGACTACAGTTCAAGACAAATTCCATAAATGTTATTACTACTATGTTTACAAAAACATTCCTTAAACGAAACACGAACACCCTTCATCGTTATCATCATCATCCTCCTCTTCTTCTTCTTCTTCTTCTTCATCTTCATCTTCATCAACAAATGTCAAAAAAACCTCATTATTTTCAGAACCAACTAACTTCTCTTGATCAATCTCACCACTTTCAGATCTAGTTACTAGATTCCTTGCTCTTGAAGCTTCAAATTTCCAATCAGTTTTAAAAACAACAATCAACATAGTAACCGCACATGATCCCTGAGCAGCAAGCAAACCAAGCCAAAGACCTTCAAAATCATATCCAGCATAGAATGCTAACCAAAAAGAAACCGGCGTTCCGACAAGATAAAAACATCCTAGGTTTATGTTAGCACCAACTTTAGGTCTTGCTGTTCCTCTAAGGACACCACAGCCTGTTGTTTGAGGACAGTTACCTAGTTCACACAAACCTATAATTGGTAAAACCATTGATGTTAAGGCAATGATTTCTTGGTCATCTGTGAAAATCCTAGCCCATATGTTTCTTACACAAAGAGTGAAAATGAATGCTAGTAAGCCACAAATGAAGCTGAATGATACGCCTGTTATTGCTGAAAGTTTAGCCTTGGATGGCTTTTGTGCACCTATCAAGTTACCGACTCTTGTTGAAACACTATTGTTGAGTGAGTAAGGTAAAATGTATATCAATGAAGTGATTTGAATCAACACACCCATTGATGCAACACTTATTTTTGGGTTGATTAGGTAGCCACAAAGACAGTCATGAACTCGTACCACCATTTCCAAGCATACAGAAACGCAGCTTGGGCAGCGAGGCAAACAAGTGGTAACCACTGCTGGAAACATTCTAATGAAAATCCGGCCACGTCTTTTCGTGTGTGCCGGAGAAGTAAATGTAGAAGATCAAAGAAGCAACAAGGTTGAAATTTGTCCACACCCACTTAAGGCAACACCTTTAATACCCAAATTGAGGTAAAAGACAAGAAAATAACTGATGGGTATGTGGAGAATGATTGAAAAAGTTGCACAAAGAATGAGAGGACGAATTATGGATTGAGTCCTAAGGTAGATTCTCAAAGGGTGGATGAAAGACTGAGCAACAAGATCAGGAAGTGAGTAGAGAACATAAGTTCGAGCCATTATTGCTATTTCTTCCTCTTGGTTGAAAAACATAAGTATTTCTTTCGTGTGAAGCCATATGAATGAAATTGGGATTGAAGCCAAAAGAAGCAAAAGAATGGTTCTTTGGAGACAAAGGCCAAGGAGTGTGAACTTTTTAGCACCAAAAGCTTGGCCACAAATTGACTCCATACCAACTGCAAGACCAGAGAGAATGGAGTAGCCACAGATGTTGGCAAAGCCAACAGCAAGGAAACCACCAGCAAGAGCAAGTTCATTGAGGTGACCAAGGAAAAACATTGAAATCAAGGATCTAGAATACAAGATGACACCTGTTAGGATCATTGGGAAAGCTATCTTGGAAATTGAAGTAATTTCTTTGAAGGTGTGAGAGAGATGGTTACGTAAAGTTTGGCTCTTTTTTGGTTTTGGGATTAAAGGGTTGGTGAGGATCATGGTGTTGGTTTGAGAAGAAGTAGGATTTGGATTTGTTTCACACATGGTGTTTGGTTGTTTTTGTGTCTCTTTTAGGGAGAAAAATTGGCTTTGAATAGAGGTGAAACAGAGTGAGGAAACAGAGGAGAGATGAATAGAGAGAGAGGGGGGAATGAGTAAGGAAAGGATTGATGTTGTTTGGGATTTTATAGTGATTTTGATGAGGGGACCAAAGTCTAGGAAAATTCTGACAATGAGGTTGTTTGATATATATATATATATATATATATATATATATATATATATATATATATATATATATATATATATATATATATATATATACCCTCTCTCGTTCATTAAAAATTGTGTTATATTTGCATTGTTTTTTTCTATCTTAAAATAATGGTCATATTCTAGACCACAAAAATAAAAATAAAAATTGTCACATAAACATTAATATAATATTTATATTTTTTCAATTTATATTGAGTTTCATTATACTTCTTGTAAAGTAGGATTTTATTATATTTAACTGATAAATTAATTATAATTAATAAATAATTTGTATCATCTCGTCTAATTGTCTCCACCTTTCTTTCCACCAAAAAAAAATATAAGAATGGTAAACTAGATGAATTTGTGGTTATGTCTATTTTTATTAATGCATTTTTTTTTCTGGTCAAGTTCAAGATTTTAGACTTAAGCTTTTTACTATGTCCCTTTATTTTATTTTTTGACAATTTTTTACAAGTGTTAGCATTAATGGACAAAAATGAATTCATACAATGTTTAACCTTTAATTATGCAAATCCTCTCGCTATTTTTAAAGCATTTATTGTATCTGATTTTTTCGGGTTTAACCTAGTATGGGAAGGACAAACAAAGAAGGAAGGAGAATAGAGGTTCATATGAATACATTGGTCATAAAGTATAGAAAGTTTATCTTTAAGCTCTTATACGTTCTCTCACACCACCAATAAATATCTCAACTACTCTTAATGTCTAGACTCTAGAGATATATTTTCGAACGCACAAAAAATAACACTAACAAAAACATTATAAGTAAGACACCTGTGTTGCAAAAGTACGAGCATGTCTCTGATACCCAGCATAAATACTGGTATGAAATATGAAAGTTTTAGAAAAATTAAGTTACGAGTAGGCAAGTATAATTTTTTTAAAATACAATTATAAAAGTAACAAATAAATTATATTATTTAGATGACAACAAAATATTAAAATTAAAAACTAACTTGCATAAAAGAGTAAATATTTATACAATAGCATAAACAAATTACACTTTAAAAGTGTCAATAAATCATAAAGTCATTAATGAATATCAATATTTCTCTCTCCAACATTAAAAAGACCGGCTTTTTAGTTCTAATTTATCTAGAGAAAGACTAACAACTTCAAAAATATCAACTCCATCAAATAGATTTAAAGATCAATGTTCCACATTTTGATTACTTTTTTATTATAAGTGTTACTCTTTCTAAAGAGAAGATGAATATTTGTATGAACAAAAACTAAATCATTATCCCTTTTTAGATTGAGCTTATTCCTTTTCAACGAGTGAATGAGTTTATATATTCTCTCATTTCCCTCGGCAAAAGAAGAAGAAATTGTGAAAGGAGTTTCAATACAATAGATTGAAGACCCATAAGCCAGCCAAAACTATACCATTAGAAAAAAATTGAGTTCACTTATCCAAAAACTATATAACTCTTATAATCCTGCACAATTAAAAATTATCATCTATTATACTTTTATAAATATACACATTATACAAATTTATGTGGTTTTTAAAAAGTAACTAGACACTGGCGTCAAGAATACTACATTATTACTTTTTATTGTCTCATTTCTTTTTGTCTCTAGTTTTCTCATCTTATTCATTCACTAAAGATGAGTAGTTTTAGGGTTAATTTTTGACTCAATACCACCCATTTGATTTCTTACTCTCTTCCTTTTTATTCAAATAAGTTATTTCACATATTGTAGCGGCAAAAATCTTCGAGACTAAGTCATTGATTGACTTAACTCGTAAACATAACAATGAATCACACTTTTATTTTATCCAAAGGACTAAGGAAAAGAGTGAATAAAATCCTAAAAGAAAATAGAGATCAAGATACAAGGGTTAGTTATGCAAAGGGAAGATATTAGACACCCTAAACATCTACGATATTCTGCAGGAACCTCTTCGAAAATATGTGTATAGGACTATAAAAAATATGTACAAAATAGCTGGTGGGGATGGGAAAAGAAGTATTAATTTTTACAATTTTTGATTTGATTGAACTTCCAATGAGTTCTAGGCCTACATACCAACAATGTGCAATGTTGAAATCAAAACTCATGTAGTTCGGGTAAAAAAGACTAAAATTTGTGTGTTGGTTAATTTTAAGAAGAATATACATCTCGTCATATTCGAGTGAAAAACATACTTACTACCAACAATTATGAGAAAAGAGCATTTCATCAACTCAAAGTGGAGGATAGAGCTCAGATTTTCATCAACAAACATCACTCAACACCAAGTAGAAAATGTCTCCCTTCACTATATATCGTATAACTATAGTAGTTCGCATCACTACAAAGCGACAAGAGTCTAATCTTTTAAGAAAAATAGTTTTAAAGGAGAAAAACCGAGATGGTTCAAAAAGTGTAAGTGAGGTTAATTGCTTTTTATCTTTAAGAAAAATTTCAAAGTATTATTAAATTGGTTAATGGTTTATTGAGAAAAAGAATTTTGAAAATGCATGGACCTAAGTCTAAGTTTATTATGAAAGTCGTTCGAGTTAGAAAATACGAAGCTTTTTGAAAAGAGGGAGAAGATTTTAAAAATTAAAGAAAATAGGAGGAGATGGAGGGCTATCCTATGTAGAAAGTAAAAGTTGAGGGTAAAGAAAGATCTAACCAATTAGGAAACCAGTACTTGACATCTAGAAGCCAATACAATATTCCCATCATTTGGATTATCAAATAAACCAACCAGTAACCAGACAAAAATACCAAGTCTCAAATAAATTAATGCCTCAGGTGAAATCATGTCTTCAAAAATTGGGCAGAGTAACGACTATATTTAGAGGAAATACACTCATAGTCGAGTATAAATAGAATGACCTACTTGCAGAGAAAATAACAACCCAAGAACAGATAAAATAACAACAAGATCACAGAGTCTCTGAGCTAAGGTCAATGTCCTAATCCTAAGTCCAAGATCCAATCTCCAAGCATATGAAGAGTAACCAAGTCCAAGTTAATAGTTTTTTTTTTAAGGTTTTAGTCTTTTATTAATGAATCAAACAAAGACAAATTAAAAGGTCTAAGTGGACAAAGGGAAAATAGCGGAATCATAAACATGATAATGAATGTTGAAAATAAAATAAAGCGATAAAAAAGCATAAAAATAAAACGGGATTTTAAATAATAGTTGTTAGTAAATTAGTTGTTAGTTGGATTCATATAAATGACCCATAATGATTTAGACGTTGAGCCTAAGTCAAAGTTTATGAGGACTCATCAGAAGATTGATAGAATCAAAACCTCTACACGATGAACCGACAATTTTATTGGCTATATCTCAAAATCTAATCATCCCTGGGCTTACAAGTTTAAGTCTTGGGCCACGAAGAATCAATCATACAAAGAAAAGAAAAGTAAATAAGATCGTATGGTTCGCGATGATTTAAGCCTTGAGCCTAGGTCAAAGGTTATGAGGACGCATCAGAAGATTGATAGAATCAAAACCTCAATACGATGAAT
Organism: Vicia sativa; assembly: GCA_021764765.1. Classification (NCBI taxonomy): domain Eukaryota; kingdom Viridiplantae; phylum Streptophyta; class Magnoliopsida; order Fabales; family Fabaceae; genus Vicia; species Vicia sativa. Next base: position 195,513,136 of record CM038792.1, on the reverse strand, counting down.
TGACAATTTTATTTGTCGTATCCCAACACTTAATCATACTTGGAAAATTTCAAGCATAAATCTTGGGCCCTGAAGAACCAACTTTCTTATATGAGGGACAAACTGTAGAGCTATGTTAAGCAATCTCCAAGTAACCTATATAGAGGTCACCCTACAATAAGGCCGATCAATAATGATCTATGTGTTAAAAAGACAAACTAGAGGTATGATATTAGATCACCTTTTTGATGTTTGCAACACATGTAAGAAAAAGAATGGGATGAGATGAAGAGGGAGTAGAACAAGTCACAAAATCCACAATGTGTTAGATGAATTCATTTGGTCTAACTTCATCAAAATCAATCAACCATCTTGGTAGATTTGGACTTGAGACCTATCAACACCCAAGTTCCATTGATGTTGATGAAATTTATGTCCCAAAATGAATCCAAGTCAGAAACAATTATTAAATAATTAAAGAAATAAAATATTAATTAAAAAATGATTTCAAAATTGATTATTTAATTGGAATTTTATTGATGAAATAATATTGGTATCCATACATCAAAATAAAAATCAAAGAAAATTATCCAAGGTCAAACAAAGGTCAACAAGTGTTCACAAAAATTTTCAGAAATTTTAAAAGTCAGAAACTATTTTTTTTAAAATAAAAGAAAGTAGCAAAATGAACCAAAATTGGAAAAAAATAGTAAAATAAAAAATAAAAATACGATGAGGTCACCAATATTTGTCAAGAGACTATTGGATCCTTCTCTAATTTTTTCAGAATTTAAAAATGTCAAAAAGTATTTTTAAACATTTAAACGATCCAAATGAAAGGAAAAAATCATAAAAAATATCAAATCTGAAAATAAATTATGAAAAAATTAAAATCAGAAAGAGAATATTTGAAAACAAAATTGTGAATTTGTTTCAAAATTTTTGAGTCTGAAATAATTTTTTTTATGAGTTTCTGAAGTTTCAAATAATTAAATAGAAAATCAGAAAATAAAACAATAAACCGAAAAAATTTGGACCATTTAATCATTGTCAAAATGAATAGTAAGCAGATCTGGTGGATCTGATGCGTTGTGCATGACATGGACTTTAATGAAATATCACACTGAATCATTTTTTATTAAGTAAAAACAACTTAAAATATTGCGCATTGGGTGGAGTCTGATTCACTAAAGTAATCAGATCCAAAGGCTCCTAAGACACGCGCATGGTAAAGAAAACACACCGAATCCATTTCATAAAAATAACATGGCATGCCATCACTGGTTGAAGACAAGACATGTCATCGTCTTTAACCTCCAGCCACCCAAAAATGGAGTTCCAAAAACTGTAAAATTAGAAAACCAGACCGATACCATTAGATTCGTCTCTTCAAGACGATTCTAATGGTACTATCGCGCCAAATTTTTGTAAACTATGTACAGCTTGATTTGAGAAAAACCAAAATAATAGCGAGTACTGAGTTTTTGAAATACAAGATCAAATTTCAACGAAAATGGAAATTGTAAGAACCACGAGAATCAGAGATATGGGGAGAGTATCTTAGGCCTTTGTTTGGATTGATTTGGTTAAGAAATCTACCTGAACGAAGTACATGAAATTTGCTCTGAAATTGGACTTAGTTAGACCGATTTAGGGAACCTCAAGACTTGATTCTTGTTGGATAAGCTTCAGAGAAGTTCAATGAAGCTTATGGAATTGTAAATTTGGAACTGTAAAGGCTCTAACTAGGGATTCGAAGTTGCAGAAAATTGAGGTATGGAGGAAGTTTGGCAAAGGTTTTCTGGCTCTCTAAGATTGAGGAAATGAGTGAGGGATGGTCCTCTATTTACAGGGAAGTGAATGGCGATGAAGTGGGGAGAAATTGTGATGAAATCGTGCAAATTGAGCAAGCTGGAAGCATGCCAAACGTGTGACTTGAAATGCATTAAAAGGACCTTACACCAAGTGCAAACCTCAACAAAACACATATGGATAATTAGTTAAACATGTTTAGCAACTAAACTTTGAGTAATTCGCCTTGTAATTCGAGTTTACTCATGGTAAAATTCTGAATTCGAAGCAAAAAGAGATTCCATGGAGCCTACTTAAAACTTGCATAGCTCACTACTCAGGGACCTTTATGATGCAATCTTGGATTCTATGAAAAGTTGATATTACAAGCTTCACAATGTGTTTGGAAATATTGCATTTGGTGTCCTGAATCAAAATTTATGTCCATTTGAAATCAACAAAAATACACTTTTATACTTAGAAAAATTTCTAAGTTTGGCACCAAAAAGGACTTATAATCTTTTGCATTCAAAAATGGTTTTCCACTCAAAATTCACTTTTGATCAAAACAACGATATGAAGTAGACTTCTTGAATGTCATTGTGGAAAAAGAGCCACCCCAAAACTCCAAAAATTTGAGAAAGTTATGGCCTTGTGAAGTTGATGAAAATCCATGAAATAACCTATAATCTTTTGAACTCTTAATGCATATTCCAAGTATTTTCAAGCTTAGAAACACAAATGGAGTTAAAGTTCAAATTCTTAAGATCATTATGAAAAAACAATTGACTCAATATGATAAACAATGATCAAGTTATGATACTTTGAAGTTGATAATCCAAAATGGAGAAATTCTTAAGTTTTATTAGACATCCTTAGGTTCATTGTAAAAAAAGAATGAGCTCAAGGAGATAAAATATGACTTATGATCTTTTGAAGTTAAACAAGAAAGATGAAGGACCAATCTAGAGAACTTGTAATCTTTGACCCTCAAAGCATCTTTTAATCAAATAAAATCCTTGAACCAATGAAGAGACTTGTTAAAAACCATTTTAAGAGAATCATGGCTTTGGAATTAATCAATAATATCAAAGAACAACTAAGA
>CM038792.1:195457644-195510161 GCA_021764765.1 Vicia sativa | reverse complement strand
TATGGTTCTCAAAAGTCCAAAACCCTAGTTCAAAGAGCATCAATCATGACTTTGAAACTTCTTCAACTTTGATAGTCTTTCTTGCACATGGAGTCTTGTCACATGAGGAGAGACTGTTGTAGATGATAATAAGAATCCATAGCACAAATAATCAATCCAAAATGTTAATATTTGAGGAAAATATGCACTTGTGATCAAAGAATCAAGGACTTGCCCAAATTAGGTCAGCACACTTGAATCTACTTTGCATCTTTTGAACTTATTTTACATGATAGGACATAATGAGCTTTATTATACCTCTCAATGATGGCATGTTGAGTCATACCACATGATAATTCTTAATTCCTCCACGAGACTTGGTAAAGAAGGCATGGAAATAAACACATGAACCTATGAACTTTCTTGAAGAATGCTCTTGGATCATCAACCTATAACACAATACCCAAAAGGAAAACGGCGCACTTGTCTTGTTGTTAGCCAAATGTCAATCAACACAAGATGTACATATAAAAAATATACACAAACAAGGTGTTTGATGATCCCCATAAGAGCAAACTTAGAGATAGGATAAAGAACGAACCCTAGCTTGTGATCTTGGTGCAATGTGATGGTATGAGAGGATGAACAATCTTAGGGGGAAAATTAGGATATAACAGCTGCCCTTATTTAAGTGTCTTCTATCCGGATATACGAGGGTTAGAAACCTCATTTCGACGCGATTGAAGATATTTAAATATAAAACAAACCCTATTTTTTTCCCTAAGGTGCTATGCAATGCTTAATGATTATGAATGTAACAAAATGAGTTCCGCAAGGGAAAATAAAACTCAACTCTACTGGGGAGAGACCCAAAGAGAAACAAAATAATAATAACTCAATAAATGAGGAAAAGGGGGGATGATAGAATCGACCCATATATATCAGAGAACTAACTCCTCACAGAGGGGTTAAAAAATAAAAGAATCATGCAGACTCTCTAAAGATAGTAAACTACCATTCCAAGGTTACATAAACATCAGGATAATAACGACTCAGAGATGACAGTAAAAATGGTATCAATAAGTTTCCCAAAATTTATGGTATTTCACTGAGAACGGGTCTCAACTTATTCTTTAACCAAGATATTTCATCTGGAAAGGGTAACAAATGAATCATTCAGTAATGAGCTAAAATTCACACATCATAGCACTCAACAACAAGTCATAAATACTTGTCAAAGTCAAATGGCCAGTGAACAACGAGATATTCCTCGTCGAAGTACTAAAAATATCATTCAACAGTGAGCTAAAAATTCACCCATCAGAGCATTCAATAAAAAGTTATAAGCACCTGTCAGAGTCATATGGCCAGTCAACAACAAGATATTCCCCGTTGGAGTACCGAAAAGATCATTCAATAATAAGCTAAAAATTCACCCATCAGAGCATTTAACAACAAGTCATAAACACCTGGCGGAGTCATATGGTCAATCAACAACGAGATATTCCCCTTGGAGTACCGAAAAGATCATTCAACAATGATCTAAAAATCCACCATCAAAGCATTCAACAACAAGTCATAAACACATCGGTCATAGGGCCAATTAACAACAAGATATTCCCGTCAATGTACCAAAATATCATTCAACAATGAGCTAAAAATTCACCCATCAGAGCATTCAACAACAAGTCACAAACACCTGTCGGAGTCATACGACTAATCAACAACGAGATATTCCCCGTCAAAGTACCAAAAATCATTCAACAATGAGCTAAAAATTCACTCATCTGAGCATTCAACAAAAAGTCATAAAAATTTGTCGGAGTCATACGACCAATCAACAACGAGATATTCCTCGTCGGAGTACTGAAAAGACCAATCAACAATGAGCTAAAAATTCACCTATCGGAGCATTTAACAACAAGTCATAAACACCAGTCGGAGTCATACGACCAATCAACAAGGAGATATTTCCCGTCAGAGTATCGAAAATCATTCAACAATGAGCTAAAAATTCACCGATCAGAGCATTTAACAACAAGTCATAAACACTTGTCGGAGTCATACGGCCAACTAACAACGAGATATTCCCCGTTGGAGTACCGAAAAGACCATTCAATAATGAGCTAAAAATTCACCCATCGGAGCATTCAACAACAAGTCATAAACACCTTTCAGAGTCATACGGCCAATCATCAATGAGATATTCACTGTTAAAGTACCAAAAATCATCAACAATGAGCTAAAAATTCACCCATCAGAGAATTCAACAAGTCATAACCACCTGTAAGAGTCATACGGCCAATTAACAACGAGATATTTCCTGTCGAAGTACCGAAAAGATCATCTTCAACAATGGGAACTAACAGACTTATTGGGATACGTTGGTTGCTCGAATAAAGAGACCATCACCTGTTGTTAGAAAAAAGAAGAGTTGTAACAATACTGCTGGAAAAAGAATCTTGAATTCTTGGGGAAATATAAACATATTCTTGCTGAAGAGATAAAGTCTTCCAGTGCAAAATAAATGCCCCCTCAAACCAGAATTCACAGTCTAGAGAAATCAAAATAACATTGTTGCTTGGAGTCCAGAATTCAAACCATGACCACACTGAGGAAAGAAACTTGAACGAGTGTCAATTCCTTTCAGGTAAAGAACTAGGTAAGATAATTAAGACAATATTCTTCTAAGAGGGATGACTCAATAGGAATACTTTTTCCTTAAAGTTGACATTATAATAAAGAGAGATATCATCAAAATATAAATGAATGCAAATAGGAAATGAATTGTAATTCAGCTATACATGATGTATGCATGACATTCTACACTAGAGATAAACAGACCAAACAAAACTTGAGTAAAGATAACACTCGGCCAAGTCGCATCTAAGATGGACATTTAAAGGGGCATAAGCCACCAACTTAGGAAACAAAATCCTCCTTCAAGGCTTGACCTCTCTTGGGAAGGAAACATGACTTAAATGATCAAATCGTAAGCACATAGCAACAAAACCAAACAGGTTATAGGGATATCACCAACTTCTCTAATTTTCACCGGGGGGTATCATTTGGACTTCATTTGGGAATAATGCGACCACATATGAGGAAAACATTAATTCTTCTTCAACACCAAGCATTGTAGTTGCACAAACTTCTCTAGGGAATATCTAAGGAACTTCATGGGAATCACCACAAAAGAGTTCATATAGATATCATTTACTGTTTCTCTCAACCTTAAGGAAAATATTGCATTGCCAGCTTCACTAGGAGGACATGTGATTATTCTTTCAACCATTTCATCGACCAATAGGGGAACACAATCATAAGTCCCCTTTGAATGTAATCAAATCGAGCCTTCTTTAGAGCTCGTCCGTCATTAGAATTACTACTTTTATTCCTTTGATTCACAATTAAAATAGAATACCTTTTTTGCAAATTTTTCTCAGTATGTTTCATTAAATATTTTTGTTTTAAAATTTATTATCAATAATAAAAGTTTTTGTAAGATAAAATAAGATTCCAAACAAATTGGGTAAGGCTCAAAATTTATTAATAAAATGGTAGTATTCTAATAGCATGATTCCATAGATGATTACAAAGTTTGGAAAATGATAAATATATGGAAAAAGTACATTGAAATACAATGACCACTATTCTCCTAAAACTTTGAACACCTAAGTATAGGCTTGTTGAGGTGTGATGGTGATCCAAGCAAATTGTTGCTTTTACGATCAAGCCTTGTCTGTATTTACTTGCCGGATAGTCCATAACTTTTCCTAGACCACCCTTTGGGTTTAGGTCTACCGAGAAAGTTTTTACTGTCGATTTTGGTTTTCAACTTAGCAATTTGTTCTTTTATTTCATTTAGGAGAAATATTTCTTGACTACATCATCATTCATAGAACATGGGAACTCCTCGCCATCCATAGTTTCAAGAACCAATGCACCTCCAAAGAAGGATTTCTTGACAACATATGGGCCTTCATAGTTGGGAGTCCACTTACCTCTAGAATCAAAGCTTAAAGACATGATCTTTCCGAGTATGAGGTCGCCTTCTCTGAATACACAAGGTTGAAATTCTTATCAAAATGTTTCTTCATTCTTTTCAAATACAACTGACCATGACACAAGGAAGTCATTATTTTATCTTCAATCAAATTTATTTGGTCAAACCGATTATGAACCCATTCAGCATTTGACAACTCAACTTCCATAATTACACGTAAATAAGGAATCTCAACTTCAATGGGGAGTACTACTTCCATGCCATAAACAAGAGAAAGGGTTTCCCTGTTGAAGTCTGATGAAGCGATACCCATACAAAGCAAAATGAAGCATCTCATGCAAATCCTTGTAGGTAACAACCATCTTCAGGATAATCTTCTTAAGATTCTTGTTAGATGCTTCAACAACCCTATTCATCTTAGGTCTATAAGGAGAAGAGTTGTGATGGACAATCTTGAATTATTCGTAAATTTCTGTCATCATCTTATTATTAAAGTTCGAGCCGTTGTCGTTGATGATACCTTGGCACACCATACCAATAAATAAGATTATTCTTGATGAATCATACCACTACTTGCTTGGTAATGTTGGCGTGAAGCCACTTCAACCCATTTGGTAAAATAAATAGTGGCTACCAAATGAACGATGACCATTATAAGCCTTGGGTTCAATCATCTTGATCATGTCAATACCCATAGAGAAAGGCCATGGGAAGAGATAAAGTTGAGAAGTCTTTGGAGGCACATGAATCTTATAAGCATAAATCGACATTTATGGCACTTTTCACAAATTTGTAACAATAAGATTCCATTGTCAACCAATAATTACCTGCCCTTAGCATTTTCTTAGCCATAGAGTGTCCATTGGCATGGGTACCAAAAGAACCTTCATGAATCCCATGCATCAACATATGCTACCCCGTGTCTATCCATCATCAAGCAAGACCATGTCATGATTTATTTTGTATAACACACCTTCATTGAGGAAAAAGCAACCAACCAAACACCTCAATGTCTTTCTATCTTTGCTCGATGCACCGGTCGAATACTCTTGAGTCATAAGGAAGTGCTTGATATCATAATACCATGGCCTGTCATCCTTTGCCACATGCACATCAAATATATAAGCCGACCTTTCAAGGCTGTCAATGGTAATCTGTGGTGCATCATTCTACTGATTCACTTTGTACATAGAAGACAAAGTAGTTAAAACATCTGCCATCTAATTCTCATCCCGAGGAATGTGATGAAGTTCCACTTTCTTAAAGAAATTCAACAACCTCCTTTCATAATCTTTTTAAGGGATTAAGCCAAGGTGACGAGTTCCCATTCCCCTATAATTTGATTTATTACCAAATCCGAAACAAAATATATATTAAGAATTTTGATTCGAAGATCCATGGCTTCTTCAAGACCCATTATACAAGCTTCATACTCTTACATGTTATTAGTACAATTAAACGTCAATCTTGTTGTGAAAGGGATGAGATACCCTTGGGGAGTAATGATTACAACATAAATTCCTTTACCATAAGCGTTCACAACTCCATCAAATACCATCACAATCTTTCATTTTCAAATACATCACATCTTCATCAGGGAAATCAAATCCAACAGATTGATAATCCTCAACCGAGTGATGAGCTAGATATTCTACGAACACACTACTTTTAATAGCTTTATGGGTGTGGTATTCAATATCATATTCGAGATAAAAACATCTTCCAACGAAATTCTTCTGTTAGAGCGAGGATTTTCATAGATGTACTTGATTGGATCCATCCTATATATCAACCAAGTAGTATGTTTCAATATATATTATACATGACGCTTCTGACCAAGCTAAAGCACAACAAGTTTTTCTAGCATAGAATATCGTGACTCACGATCGGTGAACTTCTTACTCGAGATAATAAATTCCATATTCTTTTTCCTATTTTATCTTGTTGTCCCAAAATACAACCCATGGAATTATCAAGATTTAAGGAAGTAATTTTGGTGATGGTATAAAAAGAATATTGCATTTTGTTTATTCTTGTTTGATCGTCAAGTCTAAGATTAAGCATCGAAACTATCGGTTTATTCGCATTGTTATCTATTCACAGTGGAAGTGGGATAATATTTATATGGATTTTGTTTACGGTTTTCTAAGGACTCGAGTAGTCATGATGTTGTAGGTTATTGTGGATAGATTGACAAAGTCGCTCACTTTATTTTGATTTTAATGGATTGTCCTATGGAAAAGTTTGCTAAGTTGTATATTGAGAAAATTGTGAGTTTGCATGGTGTTCCGTCGAATATTGTTTCTGATAGAGATCTGAGGTTTACTTCGCATTTTTGGGAAGGTTTGCAAGATGCTTTGGGTATGAAGTTGCGTTTGAGTTCGACGTATCATCTGCAAACCAATGATAAAACTGAAAGGACGATTCAATTACTTGAGGATCTTTTGAGAGCTTGTATTTTGGAGTAAGGAGGTGCTTGAGATAGTTATTTGCCTTTGATTGAGTTTACTTATAACAATGAGTTTTATTCAAGTATTAGAATGTCACCGTTTGAGTCTTTGTATAGACGAAGGTGTAGAACACCTTTGTGTTGGTATGAGTATGACAAGAGTGCTATGGTTGGACCTAAGATAGTTCAACAGACTACAGTAATTCTAGATGAAGATTTCCTAGAGTCATCAGAAAAGATACCATGATAAGATAAGGATCTTATCTTTGAGAAAAGAGATCATGTGTCTTTTGAAAGCTACTCAAATGGCTGCATTAGTAGGGCTTTAAAGTCACGTAAGTTGACTCTGCATTTTATTGGTCCTTATGAGATTTTCGAGAAAGGGTGAGTAGCTTATCGATACATACGCCATGTACTTTCTAATCTCCATGATATGTTATATGTACCTCAATTGAGGAAATAGGCGGAGGACATGTATCATGTTGTTCATGTTGATGATGTGCAAGTAAAAGACAATTTGACGGTTGAGACATCACTATGCGTTAGAGGATAGAAGATGCATAACTCAGAGTAAGAAATATCTTCGGGTGTGGTATTCAATATCATATTCAGATAACAACATCTACCAACATGTAATTCTTCTTGTAGGAGTATGATTTTCAAAGATGTACTTGATTGGATACATCCATCAACCAAGTAATATGATTTAACATATATTATCGTAGGCGCCATGACCCATGCTAAAAGCGCAACAAGTTTTTCTAGCATAGAATATCGTGACTCACAATCGGTGAACTTCTTGCTCAGATAATAAATGGCATATTCTTTTTTTCCTAATTCATCTTGTTGTCCCAAAATACAACCCATGAAATTATTCAACACAGTCAGATACATAACCAATGGCCTTCCCTCAACAGGAGGGAGCAAGATAGGAGGTTCAAGCAAATACTCTTTAATAATTTAAAATGCCCTTTGGCAATCATCTACTCATACACAACCTTGATCTTTCTTCAAAAGCTTGAAGATTAACTCAAACGTTGCGGTCATATGTGTAACATCCCAAATTTTAACAGTTATTTATTTATTATTTATTAATTACTATTTAATAAGGTAATTAATTAAATTGATAAGAATAGTAATTACCTAGTAATGAGCCTAATTATAGAAATTAGTTATTATTGTCATAACACAAAGAGGAAGAATATAAGAGAAGAGGAGAAAAAGAGGACAGAGAGGAAAAGAGGAAGGAGAACCATAGAAGTTGAATCTTCAAGAGGTAAGGGGGAGAATTAGTATTATTATTATTATTATTATTATTATTATTATTATTATTATTATTATTGTTATTATTATTATTATTATTTGTTAGTGTTTTAAGTTGGCATCAATTTTGGTAAAACTAGGCTTTAACAATGTCATGATGGATGTCATGACATTCGAAGATTGAAGATAAATCATTTGGACAAGGATGGTAAAATACAGCTCAGCTGGGAAGCTAAAGGCTGCTTGGAAGTGCTGCAGAAAGCAGTGATGTGCGGATGGTATGACATTCGGTGTGACATTGATTATGCGATCGATTTTTCTGATTTTTCGGGAAGTTTGTTGAGCATTTATTTATGTCTTCTTGTTTTAGAAAGCATGCTCACGTGGCTGCTAGGTTAATCTTGATTAAACCTAAATTGGTTGTGAAACAAACCATGTTTTTAGGAGAAAATTAAGTGAACCCTAGCTACCTTTATGGAAGCCCAGCGAAGATTCGGGGACGCTTCTATAAAAGAAATCAACCCTTACTCTAAAGCCACGCCTCTGGATTCCATTGAAGATATTGAAGGCTTTTGTTTGTCTTGTTAAGGTTAGTAACAGTTGGTATTGTAATTCTAGTTTCTCTTAGCCAAGCAACTATCAATTGAATAGTGCATTGGACTAGGATTTGTTGTAAGGGTAGTTATCACTCAAAGCTTTAAAACGCAGTGTTTGTCTCTTGATTGAAGCTTTGAAGCAAGATCAAGATATTTTATTGAAGTGTGTCTTCACAATTCAATTAGTCGATAGGTTGATATCCTGCGGTGATTGAGGGGAGTGAGTAGGAACTCGGATCTAAGTAGGACTTAGGTTGAAGTGTCATTGGGTAGGGATTAAGTGAGGTTGTAAGCGGCGGTTTAACTCAGATTGATACTACTAATAGTGAATTTCCTCCACGGCTGGTAGCCTCGTGGGTTTGTTAGAACCGGGGGGTGAACAACTTATTGTGTTATTCTTGCTTTCTATATTCTGTGTGTTGTCAAAGCGATGTCGAATCTTGTGTCATAACATTTACGTGACATCAAGTATCTGCGCCAAATTCATTATTATTATTATTATTATTATTATTATTATCTTGTATGTGATTAGGTACATGTTAGGTTGTATGATTTCAATTTCTAAGAATCTTTGAATGTTAGGGTTTGAGAAGAAATTGTGCTTTTCTACTTAGGAATGATGACCCATGATTAGAAACATGTTAGGATACCTTTTAATGATGTTATTGTTTGATTGAGATGAGTTTTGTATGAGGATTTTATGAGAAGAAGAATGTTGTTAAGTAGCATATTTTTCTACAAATCGCGGATCGCACTTAGCATGATCAAGAGCCAACATGGCGAAATATTGTGTAATTTGGGGTTTAGTGTTGGGATATCGGGCTTAAGCGCGATGGATGGGGACTTAGTGCGGTCGGAACATAAAATGTTATTTCTTTGATTCTTTGACATGAAATCTTATATACTTATATTTTATGAAGTATTTTATGTATGTGATTGATTGATTCAATTGGAATTGAATTGATTTTGGAGTGAAAATTAGTAAACACATAATATTTGATTTTGGCTTGTGTGTATTGTTTGGACGATTGTAAAAGATAACAATTGTTGGCTTGTGTTCTAGATTTTGTTTATGAATATGTGATGATAAATGCTAAATGGTTTGCATTGAGATAATGATGTTTGTTTGTTGTCCAAGGTGGATAATTTAAGGTGTTGAATTATTGATATGCTTGATAATTATGATTGAGGAAAATCTTAATTTGCATATATTGTTGGTGAAATTGCACATGCATACATGGTGTCTTTGATCATTAAGTGGAAACATAGGCGGTGAAACTATGGATTCAAAAGCAATTGTTGACTTTGATCCTTAAGTGAAACATAGGTGAAACTATGGGTTCCATATGGTGGCTCTGGTGTTGTCTGCGGATACGGGCATGGCTCTAACTTTAAGATAATTGAATTGGGAGGCGAGATGAACTTGATGTTCATGGTTTGGTACCACATGTATGAGTCACATTATTTTCGCATTAGAGTCTTATGCATTGTTGATGAATATTGTTAGAACATAGTTTGGTTCTAATCACATCTTAGAGTTTGATGATAACAAATGAAATAAATTTTGTATAGTAAATTTGATACTACGATGAATATGTTTGCATCGATACTCACGATAAGTATATTTTCATTTAGGATGATGTTACGACTCAAGCACTCTAGAAAGTAGAATGTTAACTTACGTTGAGGGATAAAGAATTAGAAGTTCTAAAAGATGAAAAGAAATTTCTGAATATGCACGCTGAAAGCAAACTCTGATATAAGAAAAGCTAACATAGTATGATAGAAGATAAAGAGAAATAGTTAAGACTTCAAGTTATGAGACAAGCTCTACTACAGTACCGTTAGACATTTAAAGCTAAAAGCGGCTAAAAGCACTCGAGTGGAACAAAGTTCGAGGGTTCATTGAAAACACAAAGTACAAGCGACAAGCAATATTAAATGTGTTCTCATTGTTCAGAATATGGTGCAGATTCTAAAGCTATATATAGAAGATCAATTGCTTAAATAAAAAAGTTGTTGTTGCATGTTATTCATTTTGTGAACTCACGCTGAACTCAAGAAAAACAAGAACATTTTGATTATTGAGTTTATCATTGCATTGAGCTTAATAGTTAGTGAAAAATCACAGTTGTAATAAAGCTTATTAGAAGCAAACTAAAACACTATTGTTAGAAGTTATTTTGTAATTGTTCCTTGAGAGACTAGTTGGGTCAGATAACTCGAGAGGGCTAGGATTACAGAGTCTTAGAGGTGTTATTCACTTGCAGTTGACTTGTGCATTATATTGTTAGTCCAATAGTTGGTTTGCACTTGTAATCAGTTTGATTGTAGTGAATTATGTCCTCGTTGAGAGAGGCAAAATCACCTTGGTGGGTGGACTGGAGTAGTTTGAGTTTCAAACGAACTAGGATAAAAATACCTGTGTTTTACATTGTTGTAACGCTAGAAAAAGAAGGAAAAACTTATTCAACCCCCCTTCTAAGTATTTTCTAAATCTTTAATTGGTATCAGAGCTCTTGGTTCTGGGTGCAAACACTTAACAGTGTCAGAAAAAGATGATAAAATAATACAAAGCAGATGTCTCCTCTTCCAGATCAAGAGTAGGTTCCAAGCATATGTACTCATACTAAATTTGTTTAGCACCCAGAACATTTGTTCTTCAACTGGTAGTTGCATACCTGTTGAAGTAATGTTCTAACATCTCATAGAACATCAGTTTCGTCTCCTTAGAACATATCATCCTTGACATCTTCAAGGTTTTAAACAATATGCAGATGTGTATGAGGATCATTGATCAATTGATACTCATCAACTCTATTAATAAATGTCTTTATGGGTGGACTTGAGGAAGATCTCAAGTATCTTTGACACTTTTAATATAGTTAAAAAAATCTTCCAAATATTCTGTTGAATAAAAATAATCCTATAATTCTTCTTGCACTTTAAGGGTTGTATAAGAAGCTATGCAGCGGAATATAGCATTACTTCAACAAAATTTACACAAGGCTTACTTGTCATACCCCAAATTTTGACCTAATATACCACCTTACATTTGCATCATTGCATAACTAACAGCTCAGACAACATTAATCGGGTGTGGATTTCACAAGTCGAGATTAGGGTTTCATCGATTTTCATCTAATTCAAGAGACAACCAATTAGGGTTTGAGTTTTCTCACCTCATTTTATCTATCTTGATCAAATCATCGACCTTGATCTTGAGATATCCATTTTTCTCATAGATCATCGAGGATCGACCAATTAGGGTTTTGATCGGGCATGGTATTCTCGACTTTTGAGCAAGAAATGACTTTTTGGATAAAGATTGGTCATTATATCTTAGATACAACATCTTGACCTAATTTACGGATTCAAAACATCACGAAGTTCCGAGACTTCATGGTCGATTTGAAACATCGATGAAATTTCATCTGCCTTGAAAAGTCAAACTTTGACTTTTGGTCAACTTTTCAAAACAAAACTTTTCAATCATCAAAATACTTCAAATGATCCATCATGATCATAAAAATCAAAGAATTTGAAAAAGTCAACAAAAGTCAAAAGTTTTCATACTTAGAAAATTTTCTAAGTGTTGAAATTTCTTATTTATTCAAACTTCATGCCATTTTTCACTTAGTTCCAATTTGAATTGGAAAAACTCAAAACATGAAAGTTGTAGATTGTGAAACAAGCTTTCCAAAATGTTTAAGAACTCACAAATCCATGGAGTCTAGCTATACTTTTGAAATAGAAACATAAGGCTCCATGAACTTGATTTTCAAAGTTCAAAACATCAATTATAGGTCATTTGAGATTTCTTCATCTAGAAGCTTTGCAACCTTGCCAAATGGATCATTGAGCTGATAAATATCAGCTAGATATAATTGAGATTGGATAGAATCAGATTGAGGATTTTTCACACATGGTAAAAGAAACTTCCTTTTCCTTTTGAAAAGTCATTCTTACCCCTTAAGGCATCTTTGATTTTCCAATTGCCATGTACTCTTGCCTAACATTTCAAAATCTTTTGGCCTATAAATAGATCATATTTCAAGTTCAAAAACACCAAAGCAATGCAAATCCATGCTTTCACTCTACTTTCTTAAAAATCAAGCAACATAGTGCAAAAGTGAGAAATATTGCATTTTTGAAATTCAGTTAAAATCATGATGAACTTTGGTGTCAAACATGCTTCAATATCAACATAAAACTTGTTTAGAACTTAAGATCATAAGGAGAACAAGCAAAAACAAAATCATATGTTATGTTTTCAAAATTGCCCAAGCGCCATAACCATCGAATTCCATTCTAGACTTGGATTAGCTAGTGTTGTGAGCATTCAAACATCATCTATGAACCTTAGACATGATCAAACCATTAGCAAGCATACGTAATTGCTTTAACACGATTTCAGTTTCCATTTTGAGCTTATGCAGGTGGACTTGGCTGGAGAGTTCCAGGGAGATTCAAAGCAAGCAGATCATTCACATAGCTTCCATACATGCCGATGGTGCTGTAGCAATCAAGAAACAAGTTACGGAAGCGTTTACACCTTCTTGATCTCCACTTGCAGGTATGAACAGAACTGTGATATCCATATTCTTTGAATTTAAATGCAAAAACTCTTGGCGATCTCTTTACGCACTCGATCATAAGCCCTCGAAAATCAAAGAATCATCAACTGCATCATTTAATTTAAAATTTTCAGTTTAGGGTTCATAGTGTTCTTCAAAAATCAAATCATTCTAGGCTAAAAATAAATACAATTAACATGTACCATCATTCCTTGTTCAAAACCGAGCAATTTTCATGTTTACATCATTGAATTTCGTTGAGAAACAAGGATTGTAGCTTGAAATTTACGAAAATCAAAATGAAGAACAAGCTTGGCGTGTTCTTGAGTATTTTCAAATTCAAATATTCCAATATCATGTTTACACGTGTTTCGATCCACTAACACCAAAAGCGCATTTGTCCCATGGTAGCTTGCTTGCCTTTAAGTCTCCTTGCCGTGTGTTACAATGGTCATGGGTTCAATCCTCTCAAGACCATTCTTTTCCATATTTTCATGTTTTTACAAAACTTTCACATTTTTAACCAATCAAAACTCCTCATTTTGAGGTGATTTTTGAACACTTGTCAATAAATGTATTTATTTTATGATTGTGCAAAATTTTTAGAAAAACTTTCATCGATTATATTTTAATCGGGCAGCAGCGTTACGAGCACTTTTTCAAACCTCCTTTTAAGGTGAAATTTTCAAGTTTTCGACTTCCGATTCTTTTCAAAACTTTTCATAAATGAACCTCACATTTCAAAACATTTTCAAAATCATTTTTCAAAACATTTCATCAAACTTACATCTTTACCATGATCGATCCGATTTAAGCGATAAAACCGAATTCGTTTTCTCTCGAATTTCTCAATCGATCATGGGCCTCCTCTGTGTAAGTCCCAATCCTTTATGTACATATTTAATTTTACTTGTACATACTCAAATCATCATTGTCAATATTCAAACATAAACAAATTTCTTTCGTTTGTTTTCATTCGTTTGTTTATACACGATACCATTGGTATTGAAAGGAGAATTATTCTTGATGAAACTTCTTTTAAACCAATGGGCCTCCCTCATAGTGTAAGTCCCATAACATTCTTTTGTGTACATAATATTTCTTTGTACATATCAAATCATTTCAAACACATACAAATTTTTAATCGCACATAACAGATACTTTTTATACTCAATCTGAGACAAACTTGATCGTTTGTTTTCACTTCACTTGTGTATACACAAACCAACATTCTTTATGTACATACCTTTTCCTTGTACATATCAAATTCTTTTCATACAAACTTTCATCTGTACATAATAGAGATACTTTTCACAGATAAAACTTCGATCGTTCATTTCCGTTTCATCTGTATATACCTTGAATACCATTGGTATTGAAAGACATTATTCCGGTGAAGCGCTTTTAAACCAATGGGCCTCCCTTATGGTGTAAGTCCCAACCCCTATGTACATCCATCTTTCTCTGTACATAAATACTCGTTCGTGTACATATTCACTTCCTTGTACCGGATCAAACTTGTAAATAATCAAGTTCGCTCGTTTTAAGCGTTCGTTTCACGGAGACCTTGTTTATATTTCATAAACTCGTAAATAAACATCATTGCATTGTTTATATTTCCTTCATAAACTCTGTGAATACATATCACACACACACACACACTTGTTTATACAACTGTCTAATTATAACATAACAATTAGTCTAACCAATAGGTTCCCCAGGTTGTAGCCTCGCTTGGGCTTTATACAAGATAATTCATCTCAACATGAGTTAGCCTCCGCTTGGGCTTCATACAAGATAACTCTCCCCACAGTTAGCCTCCTCTTAGGCTTCATATAAAACTCATTCATCTAAGTTTAGCCTCGCTTAGGCTTCATATGAACAACACTCCTGTTGGTGTCGCCTCCTCTTGGGCTTTGTTCAAAGAACTCCTCATTGAGTTTAGCCTTCTCTTGGGCATCATACAATGAAAGAGCAGGAAATCTCTTAACGACCTCCTATTGGGCTTCCAATACAAAGAATCACCAGCTAAGATAGAACCACGAAAGGATGGTTTCGGTGAAATCACTTTCAAATCCTCGAGTTAAAATTTCCGGTGAAATTGCTCTTAATTCCAAAGGATGGTTTCTCGGTGAAATCCTTTTAACAAAGCCAGCCATACCCTATAGCTTCCTCTTGAGCTTCATACAAGGACCCTCGATGACCCTCGATGACCCTCGGAATGCCTCCTCTTGGGCTAACAATACAAGGACCCATGGGCTTCTTAAAAGCATCCCTTTAATCCAATCAATTTCTCCTCGAGATTTAGACATCTATCATCTCTATGGAAGAAGTATCTCATCTATCATATCACATCTGATCAAAAACTTTTCAAAAACTTTTCAAACGTTTTCAAACAAAAACATCTCTTAATTGTAAGTGGTAGCGCTTACACTCAAGCAAAACACCCAATACTTACAGTTAAAAGATTCAATCATCTTTTTCAAACATCTTAAACATGTAAGTGGTAGCGCTTGTACACTCGAGCAAAACACCAATACTACGACGAAAGATTTTATCGAACAAACTTTTCAAAAATGTATGTGATGAAATAGATTAGATACATTTTCATTAAGATGACATTTATGCATCTCTTACTAACATCCGTTGCTTTCCACTAGCAGTGGAACTACGATTGCTCGACTTTCTCAACATTTTAGAATTGAAGGTCATCCTTGCCGAGCAAATTTCTTTCTCCCTCGGACCAAACAAACCATAGATCCCTGTAGATCCGAGCTACAAATGCTCGATTCACAGGGGATATGTATGAGAAGATCCAGGATCTTTGCGAGCAAATAATAACAAACTAGGATCCCATAATCATCATTCTTAAAATCCCAAGGAGAAACTTTCCCAATCATAGAAATAGCAATTAAAACACACAAACATATCAAACATATTCATATATAAAGCTATAGATAACTATATATATTTAGGGTGCTCCATCTATTCCCTTTATATAACAATCCCCCTTACTCGGAATCTCCCCATGCGTTGTGTCTAGTTTGCGCTAGTCATTCGCATATCAATATCAATTGAGGGTATTTGACTTTCCCTTTTCATAATCATTAAATCATCTTTCTTGTGTTGAAAATAATAAAGCTTGATGCTCGTGGCATCTTTATAAACAAATCAAAAGAGTAAATCGTTTCGAGCCAGAGAATCGAATTCACGTTCGCATCCTCTAGCGCGTCACCTTTTGTGAGCAGGGAAAATGGCGACTTCTGTTGGGAGTCTTTGAAACTTTGATTTTCAAAAAAAAAATGTGACTACTCAAAGAGCACCAAGCTTTTGTTTTCAAAAGAAAAGAAGGGATAAGCTTTCATATTATGCATATGTACATTTTCTTTATTGTGTGTTTTAGCGATTTCATCGATGGAAAGAAATCTAACCGGTTTAAGAAACATTTTAAGATCTAGGTGGAGGTATTAATCGTGAGAAGTTCAATGCTACGAAGTTAATATCTCCCTTCGATGGAGGTTGTCTTGGGGGTATTGTGTTTAGCAAGTATTTGCGAAGACATTTTGCTTTCGAGAAACTTAAGAGGCGAGTGGTGTGAGCACATAACCCATCCTGGCCATTTGGATGTAGTGCGAGAGATTATTCGGGTGTAAGCCTAGAGTAATTGTCATGCGAGACTACGATCGAGCGAGTTTCTCTTGAAAAATATTATTGGACCATCGGTATTCAACAAATCGATAATATTTCAAAGAGGTGTTGAGCTGTATTATCGATAGAACCCGTTTCACATGAATAAGCCCTTAGAACTTAACCCGTTGATTCTTATCGTTGGCTTCATGCTCGTGACTTGAGCGCTTGCCGTGTGTATAACTACTAACCATGTTTGTTGCATTCATGCATGCATTCATTCATTCAAAAAAAACTTCATTTCTCTTCCCATTTCAAAGAATTTAGAGATTTTCTTTGTAAAATATTTTAGGTTAGAGTGATGGGCGTCAGGGAAGATTCACCAAAATCGTTTTAGATTCTGATAGGAAAGTTGAAAGAGTTAGCATCCTTGGTAGAAGATCCCTCGGTTTGAGAAAGCTATGGAACTCTTTTAACTCTTACGAGCATTAGCGTTGATGAAGGACTTCTCAAAATTTCGTTCGGTTTCGATCCGGTCTATCATTGTTTCACTTTCCACGATTATCAATTGATGCCTACTTTGGAAAATGGCGCATATCCTAGGTATCTCGATGTCGGACAAAGTGCCTTTCAATGGTTTGGAAGCCATTCCCAGTCACCATCATTGGCGATGACTCACTTAAAGAAATCGAGATAGACAAAACCTAACTACGGAGGAAAACTCTTGGGGTGACTTCAAAGTTCCTAATGGAGAGGCTCTTAAATTCTCTGCATTTGGTAGTATGGTAGCCTTTGAAGCTATTTTAGCTTTACTCCTCTATGGATTGGTGTTATTTCCCAACGTCCCAAATTTCGTTGATATAGCGCCATAAGGATCTTCGATTGGAAATCCGTTCCCACCTGCTTGGTGACACGTCGTCTCTATTCATCATAGGAATCGTCAAGGAGGCGGAACTATCGTGTGTTGTGTACCTCTGTTTTCAAATGGATTACCTCACACTTGCCTAAATCTCTATCTTCCGCGAAAACAAAGGCAGTGGCATTGGTCTCGAAGACTCATGTCTCTTACAAGCGATATCCATTGGTATACCTTGGCGGACAATGAGATGGAAATCATTGAGAGTTGTGGAGAATTTGCCAGCGTACCTCTCATCGGTACAAAGGAGGAATCAACTACAACCCTTTCACGGAAGGCGTCAACTCGGATCGCAAACTCTAGTAAACCTCTTGGTTTCACTTGTGAAGTTATTTCTATCACGAAGGAGAAGATTCCCAAGGATTGAAGGCTAGGATGATCAGAGCTTGGCATCACATCCGGAGAAAAGAAAAAGGGAAGGCAAAGAATTGTGTAGCCATGGAAACCTACACTTCTTGGGTAAAGAAAAGAGCGAAGGAATTTTGAATGCCTTACGCTTATGAGGATCCCATGTTCTCAATCGCTTCCAAATCAACGAATTTTCCCGTCGAAGCTGTGGGAGAATACCAAGAAGCCTTGACCAAAATAAGGTTTGAGAAAGAAGCTTTGGAAAACAAATTCCTTAAGACTAACCTTGAGAATGAGAAACTCAAGAAGCAAGTCAAAGATCATGAAAAGATGCTTTACTTCCAGGATGAATGGCTCATGGAGAAAGATGAGAAGATTCGCCAAAAGGATAACGCAATCCAGAAATTCGTCAAAGAAAGGAAAAGAAAGCTTGAGGAAATGACAACCAGATCCTACTCCCAGCGAGTGGAAGAGTCATCAACAAGCTAAAAGCGAAAAATGAACTAAAAGCTCACTATGGGAAGGAAATCCTGAAGTTGAAGCTGCATCAAGCCTTTGGATCTTCATCCGACGAAGACGTTTAATTAGTTCAATTTAGTTTGTAATTTTATCATTTAATTTATCATTTGTGTGAGCAATGCTCCAACAAAAAAACAATTGTTGTAATCTTCTTCCATTTAATCAATAAATGTGTGTTTTCCATCAAATATTTTCGAAATATCTCTTTTAGCATTAAATTCTTTGGAAATTTCTTTTCTTTACAATCATAATCATGCATCATACTTTGCATTTTAGTCTATTGTCTAAGTCGATACTTGAGCAGTTTCATACTTGCAAGCACTTGAGCAGCGACTTGCGATTGAGCAGATAGGAAAAGATCGTCCGGTATCGCGTCTTAGAGTTTCTCGACCGGCGTCCAGCCGACTCGAACATACGATACAAGATCAAAAGAAGAAAAGTAATGGAAGGATTTGAGCAAGAGACGTTGAACTCCGTATACGGTAACAACATTGCAAGAAGAAGTGGAGAGACTCACATCTTTGGTCAACTCATTTGCCATGACAAAGTCAACAAGCGACATCGGCGGTCAAAACCAGCGGCGACTTGAGGAGGATACTACTACTCCAGTTTCAAGCGCAGCTAGTAGCTCACCTTTTAGTATGCGAGAAGGCTATCCATGGGGCATGCCTTTCAACTTTGGCATCGGTTTCATGACCGACTTCTCAAACAACCTCGCTTGAAATACCTACTGCGCAAAACTCTACATTTACTCCATAACATGGGTAACTCTTCCTGAAAACAATGCCGGTTTCTCAACCAATCATGGCGAACTCGACTTAGTAGTACACACTACCTTAGGCGAAGTTCATCATACTCGGATAACTCAAATCACGTGGTTCAATGGAAAATCTCGAGAACAACTCCTCAAAATGACTTGAGATAAAAACAATTCGTGGGAAATAATTGTTTGGGAAGCATCGGGATCGTTGCTTAGTTCCTCGCGTAAGAATACCCGCAAATTCAAAGTCCCGATTTTGAAAAGTACAAAGAAACTCCATCACATAAAGTCATCTCACGATGTATGCCGGGAAAATGTCTACATGTGAAGATCACGGTTGTTAATCCATTACTTCAAAGATAGTCTCACGGTGCCGCGAAGTGGTACATGGGTTTAGGCAACACGAATATCAAACATTCAACGACTTAGGTGAAGCCTTTGTCCACAATACAAGTTTAACTTGGATATGGCTCTGATAGGGATCAACTCCGCTCCATGTCTCGAGAAAGAAGGAGACATTCAGGAATATGCACTGACGATGGAGGTGCTTGAAGTCAACCCACCATTGGAAGAAGAAGATGACTAAGGTATTCTTGAATACTCTAGGCTCATTCTACTATGAGCGAATGATCGCTAAGCGCTCCGGAGATTTCAAGAGATGGTAAGCATGGGAATGCGATTAGAAGAGGTTCGAGCCGGACGCCTAACCAAGGAAGCGAGATCTTCTAGTGGAACAAAGAAGGTTGGAACCGATTTTCCAAGGAAAAAGAGCATGACATAGGAATGGTATCCAGGAAACCACGTAAGAATGTCATTCAACAACGACGGTAGCTGCCATAGCACGCCGTCAACACAAATCCACACAGGGTTGCTCCATATTCCAATAAATCAACAAAATCAACAAACTCAACGACCTCGTCAGCGAGCTCGTGATTCGACAATCAAAACCGTGCGCCTCGGTTATGCAATTTGACCCGATCCCATAGCGTACGGAACTTTACCTGCGCTAATAGAAAAGAATCAGATACAGACAAGGTCACCATCTCCGGTTCCCGAGAAATTACCATGGTGGTACAAAACAGACGTATCTTGCCCTTTTCACCAAGGGGCACCAGGCCATGACCTTGAGCATTATATAGCATTAAAGGCAGAAGTACAAAGATTAGTGAGATCTAATCTTTTTTCCTTCAGAAATACAAGTCCGAATGTGCAAGCCAATCCGCTTCCCAGTCACAGTGGACACTCGGTGAGTTTGATACTAAGAAATACTGAGGCAGTATCTCGTTCTGACGTAAACACGATCGGAAACTTGGTGCATCTTCATGAAGCATACGTACCATAACACCTTCACTAAGCATGATTCGCGACTTGCGCATCTGCTCGAATATTCAAGGATGTTCCACCATAAGCGGATATCCGGCATTTGTTAGACATCGGTGATCTACAAATCTGACGAGATGACCATGGCGTAAATACGGTGGGCATATTTTCCACATGAGCTTTTAGTCTCGAGATATCAACTCGGAAAACCCGAAGTAAACGTCATCATCCCTTGTTTCAACATACCCAAGCATGTGGAGATTGAATACAGCAGTTCCAGCACCTCGAGTCTCCTTTGGTAATTTGCCTACGGTCTGTTCCATACAGTTCTACCAAAGCAATTCCTTACCAATACAATGCAACCACGATAGAGGATGGGAAGGAGAAACCCATGCCTACTCTTCCATTAATGTCAATATAGCATCGGACGAGTAACACGAAGTGGGCAGTACGCTCCATGCCACCAAGATCGCTGCTGCTGTTGTCCGACAAAATCCGATTAACATATCTTCCGAGAATCTGCAGCGATTCGATTTGTTAACAAGCACAAATGTTGGTCCTCTGATAGAGCCAACGTCAGCGCGATTTTGATGAAATATTGAAGTTAATCAAAAGAGCGAATACCGAGTCGTGGATCAGCTGATGCAGACTCCTTCCAAGATTTCAATACTGTCTCTACTCCTCAACTCCGAAGCTCACGAGAAGCTTTGATGAGAGTACTAGACCAGCTTATGTGGATCACGATGTGACTACGAGACCGATTTGGAGGATCGTCTCTAACATAACACTTGCAATAATTTAAGCTTGATGACGAGGAACTTAGGAAGAAGGAAGATCACAACTTGGCCTGCATCTCAATGATCTTGATCAGATTCCTATCTAATGTATTGGTGAATCTTGGTTCATCTTTGAGCGTAATTCGAAGGCGACACTTCGCTCGTTTGGCTTACAAAGGGCCAATGAAGTTCAATGATATGATAGTAAGAGCTTTCGATGGATCAAGAAAGTCGGTTATTGGAAGTTGATCTCCCGATGACAATTGGCCCGCACACTTTCAAATTACTTTCAAGTCATGGGCGTACCGGTACTTCTGTTGTCTACTAGGAAGACCTTGGATCCACGAGGCGGGCGTAACTTCTACTCTCCATCAAAATTAAAATTCACGATAAATGGAAAGTTGGTGACCATCGGTGGTGAACAAGCTTTACTTGTAAGTCATCTATCCGGTTCTCTTTCATCACACTAATGACATTGAAGAACACATCTCCTCGGCGTCCGTTAGAAGATGAATCTACCAACAAAGCAGATCATCTATCTCTTCGTATAAAGATGCACAAATGGTGAAAGATGGCAATACTAAAGGATGAGGACAAGTTATCAAACACATCAAGAAGCGAAACAAAAACCGGACTCGGGTTCACACGTATTCTCAAAAGACAAGCAAAGGATGAAACACTTCGTCCAATCAAAGAAGTTTTCAGCGGTGGGGCTTCTAAATCACATTCTCCAAGAGGTTAGCGTTGTAACCATCGAAGAGGATGAAGGCGATCCATCGAATGTGAAGAATGGAGCACTTATTTAAACACCACAGTATGTGTCTCAAGAGGTCATGTCGCCAACTAATCAATTCAAAGACATGTCACAAAGGCATGAAAATCCACATCCTATTTGAAGTTTGGGATACCTTGGGAGAACCAAGTGGCAAATTCGACTACATGGTGAAATACACTGCGCCAGAAAGCTCGAAAATCAGAATCGAAGATATCCAACCCACATGATGGGGTGATTCTTTTGATTATCCTAGTCAAACAAAGAGGTATACTCGTCTTCTCGGTCTAATCGATAATCGAGATCCCCAATGAAGATCTGCTTCAACACCTGTGGAATTCACTAAACGGATCACGGTTACCACTACATCAACATGATCACTTTGAAGATCAAGAGCACGATTCGGGATACGATTTGGAAAGTGTCGGACAACGAGTCTCTTCACTCGAGAAGATTGGAGGATACATCCCGTTATTCAACACAAAGATCAACAGCTTACATACGCTACATCTCATACTTCAATCATTAATCAAGAAGATTGCTTGACACAAAGGGCAAGAGCTATCGTCGAGTCTTCAAAGCTGCTCAGCAGCAACCAAAGTCTACTCAAGGGTTAAACCAAGCGGAAAATTACAGTACCTTGACTTCCAGGTTCGTCATTCTTGAAACCCGTTGAAGTTCGAACTAATGTTCATAGCTCTAAGTAGTTTATCTTTGCTTTTGTTTTGAACTCTCACTTCGCCCAAAGTGTAGAGATGTTTTATAGGTTTTAGCTTTTAAATAATTTCTCTTCGTCTTGCCCAAGCGAATGAGTTTGTGTTTAGGGCTCTGTTTCATAGTGTGAATTATAAATAAAGCGCGTTGTTTTGTTTCTACTTGTGTGTTTATTTTCATTTACCCTTTCTTGGAAATGATAATCCTAAAAACACATAAATAAAAAAATCATAATGAAAAATTAATGCATACACTTTCACTTTAACTTTCTTTAAAAAAATGAATGACAAGGTTAAATAATCGGACATCAATCAAATATCAGTTAACGGATGGATAAATCCATTGAAAGCAATAACTCTATGCTCTTTCAACTTTGAAATCCCACAGAAGTCGAGGAAGAAGTTGAAGAAGAGATCCCAGATGAAATTTCTAGACTGCTAAAGCACGAGGAAAGGATCATTCAGCCTCATAAAGAACCGCTAGAAGCAATCAACTTAGGTTCTGAGGAAGACAAAAAAAGAAGTAAACATCGAAGCTTCGCTCGACGTCAACGTCAAGAGGCAGACACAATCATCCATGAAGTGCATGAAGGATCCTTTGGAACCCATTCAAATGGGCATGCAATGTCTAGGAAAATCTTGAGAGCAGGATACTATTGGATAACGATGGAATCGATTCTTTGCAAACACGTTAAAAGATGTCACAAGTGCGGATCTCACGAGATAAGATCCATGTGCCACCGACTCTACTTAACGTTCTCTCCTCTCCGTGGCCTTTCTCCATGTGGGGCATCGACATGATTGGAATGATTGAACCTAAAGCGTCCAACGGACATCGTTTCATTCTAGTGGCTATTGATTACTTCACCAAATGGGTGAGAGCGACATCTTACGCCAGCGTCACAAGACAAGTGGTTGTGAGGTTCATCAAGAACAACCTCATTTGCCGATCTGAATTCCAAGCAAGATCATTCCTGACAATGGATCAAACTTGAACAACAAAATGATGAAGGAACTATGTGAGGAATTCAAGATCGAGCATCATAACTCATCTCCTTACCGGCCAAAGATGACCGGCGCCGTTGAAGCAGTCAACAAGAACATCAAAAGATCGTCAGGAAGATGGTCATCACTTACAAAAGCGCAATTCGCCATTTGCTCTGCATGGGTATCGTACTTCATCGCACTTCAACGGAAACTCCTTTTCTTTAGTATACGGCATGGGCGGTGCTCCCGTAGAAGTTGAGATCCATCAATGAGAGTTCCCATGGAAACTAAGCTATCGAGGCCGAATGGTGTCAAAGCGGATCGACCAACTAAACTTAATGAAGAAAGCGCTGACGCTCTGTGTCATGGACAACTCTATCAAAGAAGAATGAAAGCTTTCGACAAAAAGTCCGACCTCGTGAATTAGAAAGGCGACCTCGTGCTTAAAAGATTACATCTTTTCAACAGATTCTAGGGGCAAATGGACTCCAATTACGAAGCCGCACATGTCGTCAAAAAGCTTTTACGGCGGTGCTATGACTCTCACCATGACGGTGATGAACTCCGCATCCTGTGAATCTTGATGCGGTCAAGAAATACTTTGTCTAAAAAAAAAAAAATCGGTAGAGTCGAAAACCGAAAAGGGCGGCTTAGGCAAAATGGCGTCTCGGTGGATTGAAAACACGAAAAAGCGGTCGAGGCAAAATTAGAGACAATAAGCGGAAAATATCACGATAGATTGAAAACACGAAAAGGCGATCTAGGCAAAAACAAGGATACACAAAATGACAAAATAGCTACGGATCGGTCAGTACTTCGTCAATCTAAAGAATTTTCCATCAACGAATCTTCAATCAACTCTTACGAGCGACAAGCACGGTTGGAATTCAAAGTTGTTAGGGATAATAAGCGGTTATTTGCTTTCAATGTAGCCTTTTCCCAATAAATTATCATTTCCACTCTTGTAAATAGCTCATGGAATCACGCATTTGGTGATTACCATTCTATTCAATAAAATTTGAGCCTTGTGCTTTTGTTTGCAATTCCTACTTTATTACTTTTTGCAAAATAACGCTCTTATTGTGAAAATCACTTTTGAAACTAAAATGTTTTAAATGAATTTTACTTCAAAATTTTGAAACAAAAGCAAAATTTTCCTTTGAACTATGAACACGAGAAAAGAACTTCAGGTTTTTCCGTAAGTGTTTCGATCTCAGAAGGATAAAAACAAGCTACTCTGCAATTTTCTCCTCGTGAAATCATCAAAGGACGGTATTCTTATCCCAAAAGAATCCCCCAAGTTGCCAATGAAATGCCTTTCTACGAAAGTTTAAAGCATGCAACTCAAATTCTTCATCGATGAGCGTTTGCACCATTGTTGCAACTTCCACAGTATTTATTCGACTGTGGCGTGGTCCTTTTCGAATATCTCTTTAGTGTCTTTGTCAAGTATTGTTAGCATGCATATAACATTCATGACATTCATACATAATAGCATCATTCATGCATTTTGCATTCCTTGAAATGTTTGCTTTCTTTGGTGTAAATCACGCTTACTCATGTAAGTACAAGTCATCCCCGATGAGAATATCTCAAGCAGAAAAAATACATCTTTTCCCAGGAGTATTCCCAAACAGAAATACATTTTCTTCTCTCCACCACATTCCCAGTGAGATCATTCCTCATTGGGAATAATGTCTTGATTGACTTTTTCTTTCGATTCGTTCTGGATAGAACAACATCTATAATCAACAAAGCAATAAGCAATAACCTCATCGTCTGAGCAGCTTATTTTCATTCCTAAACTTGTCATGAAAATTTGTCTTCTCAACAAGGTCAAAATTGTGATGAGAAATTTAAAATCCCCGATTGTCTTTACGTCTAAAGAGAACTGTGTCTTCGATCAAAATGCCGCATCTTCTCAAAGAGATCCTCGGCAAGATTGTATCCAAAAGGCAAAACTCATTTGAGTTACATTTCTTTCAATACATTATTCACAAAGCTGAATATCTGACAATTTTCTAAAGATTTGCCTTGTTATAGTTATCACTTTCTTTGATAATTGGTAATATCTTTAAAGCCATTTGAAATCTATTTCTTTCATTTATACATTATTCACAAAATTGAATACATAGAAATTTTTCTCAATATTTACCTTGTTATAGTTATCACTTGATAATTGGTAACATCTTGAATTCATTACCATGAACTATCACAAAGGCGATAATTGGTAATATCATTTCCACTTACCTTAAACATTGTCACGAGGTGTGAAGGTAATCTCTTTGTTTCCCAAAGTGAAAGCAGATATTCACATATTTTGTGAATCTTTCTTTCCCAATGAGGACATATTCACAAATCTTCCCACTATGTCATTTCTTTGATATTTCTCGGGTGGAACTTTTCAATCATTTTGCATCATCCGCATCTTTTGGTATCTTAGGTCCAAATTTGCATTACGATATTTAAGTCTCTTTACACCTATCAAAGCGAAGATATTCATCTTCATCTCTCAGGTTAAAGAAACTTAAATAGGGGTATCATACCCAAATTTTGACCTAATATACCACCTACATTTGCATCATTGCATAACTAATGAGACGGCATTAATCGGGTGTAATTTCACGAGTCGAGATTAGGGTTTCATCAGTTTTCATCGATTCGAGACAACCAATTAGGGTTTGAGTTTTCTCACCTCATTTGATCTATCTTGATCAAATCATCAGCCTTCAATCTTCAGATATCCATTTTTTCTCATAGATCAATCGAGGATCGACCAATTAGGGTTTTGATCGGGCATGAGTATTCTCTGACTTTTTGAGCAAGAAATGACTTTTTTGGATAAAGATTGGTCATTATATCTTAGATACAACATCTTGACCTAATTTCTGGATTCAAAACATCACGAAGTTCACGAGACTTCATCGATCGATTTCAAAAACATCGATGAAATTTCATACACCTTTGAAAAGTCAAACTTTGACTTTTGGTCAACTTTTTCAAAACAAAACTTTTTCAATCATCAAAATACTTCAAATGATCCATCATGATCATAAAAAATCAAAGAATTTGAAAAAGTCAACAAAAAGTCAAAAGTTTTCATACTTAGAAAATTTTCTAAGTGTTGAAATTTCTTATTTTTTCCAAACTTCATGCCATTTTTTCACCTAGTTCCAATTTGAATTGGAAAAAACTCAAAACATGAAAGTTGTAGATTGTGAAACAAGCTTTCCAAAATTTCCAAGAACTCACAAATCCATGGAGTCTAGCGATACTTTTGAAATTGAAACATAAGGCTCCATGAACTTGATTTTCAAAGTTCAAACATCAATTATAGGTCATTTGAGATTTCTTCATCTAGAAGCTGCAACCTTGCCAAATGGATCATTGAGCTGATAAATATCAGCTAGATATAATTGATTGGATATAATCAAATTGAGGATTTTCACACATGGTAAAGAAACTTCCTTTTGCTTTTGAAAAGTCATTCTTACCCCTTAAGGCATCTTTGATTTTCCAATTGCCATGTACTCTTTCCTAAAATTTCAGAATCTTTCGGCCTATAAATAGATCATATTTCAAGTTCAAAACCACACCAAAGCAATGCAAATCCATGCTTTCACTCTACTTTCTTGAAAATCAAGCAACATAGTGCAAAGTGAGAAATATTGCATTTTGAAATTCAGTTAAAATCATGATGAACTTTGGTGTCAAACATGCTTCAATATCAACATAAAACTTGTTTAGAACTTAAGATCATAAGGAGAACAAGCAAAAACCAGAAATCACATGTTATGTTTTCAAAATTGCCCAAAGCCCAACCATGAATTCCATTCTAGACTTGGTTAGCTAGTGTTGTGAGCATTCAAACATCATCTATGAACCCCATAGACATGATCCAAACCATTAGCAAGCATCTGTAATTGCTTTAACACGATTTCCAGTTTCCATTTTTGAGCTTATGCAGGTGGACTTGGCTGGAGAGTTCCAGGGAGATTCAAAGCAAGCAGATCATTCACATAGCTTCCATACATGCCGATGGTGCTGTAGCAATCAAGAAACAAGTTCTGGAAACGCGTTTACACCTTCTTCGATCTCCACTTGCACAGGTATGAACACGAACTGTGATATCCATATTCTTTGAATTTAAATGCAAAAACTCTTGGCCGATCTCTTTCTGCACTTATCACAATCATAAGCCCTCAAGAAAATCAAAGAATCATCAACTATGCATCATTTAATTTGAAATTTTCAGTTTAGGGTTCATAGTGTTCTTCAAAAATCAAATCATTCTGGGCTTAAAATAAATACAATTAACATGTACCATCGTATTCCTTTTTCAAAACCGAGCAATTTTCATGTTTACATCATTGAATTTCGTTGAGAAACAAGGATTGTAGCTGGGTTTGAAATTTCTGAAAATCAAAATGAAGAACAAGCTTCGCGCGTGTTCTTGAGTATTTTTCAAATTCAAATATTCCAATATCATGTTTACACGTGTTTCTGATCCACTAACACCAAAACGCGTTTGTCCCAGTGGTATCTTGCTTGCCTTTAAGTCTCCTTGCCACGTGTTTACCCATGATCATGGGTTCAATCCCTCTCAAGACCATTCTTTTTCCATATTTTCATGTTTTTTTTACAAAACTTTCACATTTTTTTTAACCAATCAAAACTCCTCATTTTGAGGTGATTTTTTGAACACTTGTCAATAAATGTATTTATTTTATGATTGTGCAAAAATTTTTAGAAAAACTTTCATCGATTATATTTTAGTCGGGCAACGGCGTTACGAGCACTTTTCAAACCTCCTTTTAAGGTGAAATTTTCAAGTTTTCGACTTCCGATTCTTTTCAAAACTTTTCATAAATGAACCTCACATTTCAAAACATTTTCAAAAATCATTTTTCAAAACATTTCATCAAACTTACATCTTTACCATGATCGATCCGATTTAAACGATAAAACCGAATTCGTTTTCTCTCGAATTTCTCAATCGATCATGGGCCTCCCTTACGGTGTAAGTCCCAATCCTTTTATGTACATATTTAATTTTACTTGTACATACTCAAATCATCATTGTCAATATTCAAACATAAACAAATTTCTTTCGTTTGTTTTCATTCGTTTGTTTATACACCGATACCATTGGTATTGAAAGGAGAAGAATTATTACTGATGAAACTTCTTTTAAACCAATGGGCCTCCCTCACGGTGTAAGTCCCATAACATTCTTTTGTGTACATAATATTTCTTTGTACATATCAAATCATTTCCAAACACATACAAATTTTCATCATACATATACATATACTTTTTATACTCAATGCAGACAAACTTGATCGTTTGTTTTCACTTCACTTGTGTATACACAAACAACATTCTTTATGTACACTTTTCCTTGTACATTCTTCTTTCATACAAACTTTCATTTGTACATATACAGATACTTTCACAGATAAAACTTGATCGTTCATTTCGTTTCATGTATATACTGAATACCATTGGTATTGAAAGGCATTATTCCGGTGAAACTTTTAAACCAATGGGCCTCCCTTATGGTGTAAGTCCCAACCCCTATGTACATCCATCTTTCTGTACATAAATACTCGTTCGTGTACATATTCACTTCCTTGTACAGATCAAACTTGTAAATAATCAAGTTACGCTTTTTAACGTTCGTTTCACAGACACTTGTTTATATTTCATAAACTTCTGTAAATAAACATCATTGCATTGTTTATATTTCCTTCATAAACTCCTGTGAATACATATCACACACACACACACACTTGTTTATACAACTGTCTAATTATAATATAACAATTAGTCTAACCAATAGGTTCCCCAAAGTTGTAGCCTCCGCTTGGGCTTTATACAAGATAATTCATCTCCAGCATGAGTTAGCCTCCGCTTGGGCTTCATACAAGATAACTCTCCCCACAGAGTGAGCCTCCTCTTAGGCTTCATATAAGAAAACTCATTCATCTGAGTTTAGCCTCTGCTTAGGCTTCATATAAGACAACACTCCCCTGTTGAGTCAGCCTCCTCTTGGGCTTCGTTCAAAAGAACTCCTCATTGAGTTTAGCTTTCTCTTGGGCATCATACAATGAAAGAGACAGGAAATCTCTTAACAGCCTCCTATTGGGCTTCCAATACATAGAATCACCCACGCTAAGATAAAACCCTGAAAGGATGGTTTCCCGGTGAAATCACTTTCAAATCCTCAGAGAGTAAAATTTCCCGGTGAAATTGCTCTTAAATCCAAAAGGATGGTTTCTCGGTGAAATCCCTTTTAACACAAAGCCATCCATACCCTATAGCTTCCTCTTGAGCTTCATACAAGGACCCTCGATGACCCTTGATGACCCTCGGAATACCTCCTCTTGGGCTAACAATACAAGGACCCATGGGCTTCTTAAAAGTATCCCTTTAATCCAATCAATTTCTCCTCGAGATTTAGACATCTATCATCTCTATGGAAGAAGTATCTCATCTATCATATCACATACAGTCAAAAACTTTTCAAAAACTTTTCAAACTGTTTTCAAACAAAAACATCTCTTAATTGTAAGTGGTAACGCTTGTACACTCAAGCAAAACACCCAATACTTACAGTTAAAAGATTCAATCATCTTTTTTTCAAACATATTTCTTAAACATGTAAGTGGTAACGCTTGTACACTCGAGCAAAACACCGATAGCTTACGACGAAAGATTTTTATCAGAACAAACTTTTCAAAAAATGTATGTGATGAAATAGATTAGATACATTATTTCATTAAGATGACATTTGTCATCTCTTACTAACATCCCGTTGCTTTCCACTAGCATAAGTGGGAACTACGATTGCTCTGACTTTCTCAACATCCTTTTGAGAATACGTAGGCACAAGGTCTCATCCTTGCCGAGCAAATTTCTTTCTCCCTCAGACCAAACAAACCATAGATCCCTGTAGATCCGAGCTACAAATGCTCTGATTCCCACTAGGGGATATGTATGCAGAAGATCCACAGATCTTTGCGAGCACAATAATAACAAACACTAGGATCCCACATAATCTATCCTTCTTAAAATCCCAAAGGAGAAACTTCCCAATCATAGAAATAGCAATTAAAAAACACACAAACATATCAAACATATTCATATATAAAGCTATAGATAACTATATATATTTAGGGTGCTCCATCTATTCCTTTATATAACAATCCCCTTACTCGAGAATCTCCCCATGCGTTGTGTCTAGTTTGCACTAGTCATTCATATCAATATCAATTGAGGGTATTTCACTTTCCCTTTTCATAATCATTAAATCATCTTTCTTGTGTTGAAAATAATAAAGCTTGATGCTCATGCATCTTTATAAACAAATCAAAGAGTAAATCGTTTGAGCGGAGAATCAATTCACATTCGCATCCTCTAGCGTCACCTTTAACACGAACATTACTCCATAATGAAAACACAGGCCGAACCTCCGACTGATAACTAGTATCAAATAGAGTCACCATCGAACGTCTTTTATCTCACGAGGGAGAAAGGAAAATATCGAGTAAACCTGAGGGGAGAAATCGCGGTCCTATGACCGTGAAATCGAGAGAATCTAGGTAAGGGAGTTAGTTACTGAGGGATTAGCACCGGCCGTAGTACTCTACGGTATCCACTTTCTATTTCTAGCTAAAGGGTGTGTTATGTCAATCTATGCTTAATCACTATCATGCATGCAAAAGAAAAGAAAATAAGAAACCACGGGAAAAGAAGTATTTACAAAGTTTGCTCGATCGAGCCCGTGACAAGATGCTACGTATTCCCGCGTGCAATGGGAAAGTCAGAGCGTCGTAGTTCGGCTCACTTGTTTTGGTGGGTTTTGTGTTTTTTTACTTGTGAAAAAGGTTTTAAACACAAAAAGAAAAGAAAGCGCGCAAAGGCGAAAAGAGTTTGTGTTGGTTGGTTGTTTTTACCTTGAGAAAGGAATTCAAACCATTATTAGATGTTTTTGTTTTTCTGAAAGGAAAAGAAAAGCAAGTTTTAGTTTTAATCACATGTAAAAATGCAAAAGAAACTAGCAAAACAAATGGGAAACTAGCTAAGCGCTACCCTAATATTGTCATGCAAGAAGTCAGACCTATGGTTTAGGATGCAAGGGAATCTTTACCTATGTTGACATGAAAAGGATGTGGATCCTAATGTCTAGGCTAAAGAACCAATCCTAACCAAGCTCCTGGGGAAAAACAGACAAACAAGCACATATGCACAAATCACAAGTAAAATTTCCCTAAACGGGTCGTTAAATAAACCAGAGAGGTTCCTGAACATGCTCCAACTACGGAAGCCCCATCATGCATCTCTATTCCTACTTCTCATGGCAAAAGAAAGCTGTAAAGCCCTACTTCTCATGATATCTAGGAAAGCTGTAAGAGAATGCAATAAACAACGTAGAAACTACCGAACGGATATAGAATCCGAAGAGCACTGCGAGCTATAGAAATACTCTGGAAAACTTCAAGTACTGCAGCCATGCAATAAGAGTAAACCGGTGAGAGTTGTTCAAAGCACTAAAACAAGTGGAATACGTGTCGATACGCATCCGAAGTAACAATGCCTGCAAGAACAAGGTTAGAACAAACACACACAAGGCAAAGTCACCGTACACATGGGTGTACGAGTTCACAACACTTGCAAGAAGGGAGTTAGACCCAAAAAGCAAGTAGAAGAAAAATATGCGAGTACCGGAGAAATGTGTCGAATGTATAGGCAACGCAGGTCCCTGCGTGAAATGGAACACAAACAGTAGCCAAGCATAGCTAGGGTGACTACTATTCGCCATTAGAATCGAGAAAATCAGGAAAAATGCACCAGTGGACCGCGCTAAGCGCGACCTACAACATAAAAAGTCAGAAAATTTGGCGCTTAGCATGCTCTGGACCGCACTAAGTGCGACCTGCAACCTGCAGAAATTTTATTTTTTGAACCAGACCACCTGTTTGTGATATTTCCATGCCAAAATTCGATTCGTATTGTTAGGCCACAATCTCGGAGCAAGTGAAAATCGAATGAGCATGCAAGGAATGCGAATCGAACGATAAAACCAATTTTCACGTGCATGTAGTAATGCATGAACATGCGAGGAATGCAAATCGAAATGATAATTCCAATGTTCATATACATGTGAAGATGCATGAACATGTGAGGAATGCAAATCAAAATGATAATTCCAATGTTCATATACATGTGAGGATGCATGAACATGTGAGGAATGCAAATCGAATTGATAAAACCAATGTTCAATTGTGAAGTTAAATGCATGAACATGCAAGGAATGCAAATCAAAATGATAATTCCAATGTTTAATTGTGAAGTGAAATGCATGAACATGCAAGGAATGCAAATCAAAATGATAATTCAATGTTCAATTGTGAAGTTAACGCATGAACATGCAAGGAATGCAAATCAAAATGATAATTCCAATGTTCAATTATGAAGTGAAATGCATGAACATACAAGGAATGCAAATCAAAATGATAATTCAATGTTCAATTGTGAAGTGAAATGCATGAACATGCAAGGAATGCAAATCAAAATGATAATTCAATGTTCAATTGTGAAGTGAAATGCATGAACATGCAAGGAATGCAAATCAAAATGATAATTCCAATGTTCAATTGTGAAGTGAAATGCATGAACATGCAAGGAATGCAAATCAAAATGATAATTCAATGTTCAATTGTGAAGTGAAATGCATGAACATGCAAGGAATGCAAATCAAAATGATAATTCCAATGTTCAATTGTGAAGTGAAATGCATGAACATGCAAGGAATGCAAATCAAAATGATAATTCAATGTTCAATTGTGAAGTGAAATGCATGGACATGCAAGGAATGCAAATCAAAATGATAATTCCAATGTTCAATTGTGAAGTGAAATGCATGAACATGCAAGGAATGCAAATCAAAATGATAATTCAATGTTCAATTGTGAAGTTAAATTCATGAACATTCAAGGAATACAAATCAAAATGATAATTCAATGTTCAATTGTAAAGTGAAATGCATGAACATGCAAGGAATGCAAATCAAAATGATAATTCAATGTTCAATTGTGAAGTTAAATTCATGAACATGCACGGAATGCAAATCAAAATGATAATTCCAATGTTCAATTGTGAAGTGAAATGCATGAACATGCAAGGAATACAAATCAAAATGATAATTCCAATGTTCAATTGTGAAGTGAAATGCATGAACATGCAAGGAATGCAAATCAAAATGATAATTCAATGTTCAATTGTGAAGTGAAATGCATGAACATGCAAGGAATGCAAATCAAAATGATAATTCAATGTTCAATTGTGAAGTGAAA
Organism: Vicia sativa; assembly: GCA_021764765.1. NCBI lineage: Eukaryota > Viridiplantae > Streptophyta > Magnoliopsida > Fabales > Fabaceae > Vicia > Vicia sativa. The sequence continues at coordinate 195,476,195 of CM038792.1, read as the reverse complement.
TGCATGAACATGCATGGACTGCAAATCAAAATGATAATTCAATGTTCAATTGTGAAGTGGTGCAAGCTAGTCATGGCATTTAGAGGTTTTCCTTCAAGGAATTCAAGTCATGCATTAACACAAACACTTGGAGTGCATATGCAATAAGTTCATGCACAATGCACTAATGCTTGGATTTCTACATGTTGAATGCAAGTTATGCTTCAAATCACCATGAATCAACGTAAATTGATCAAGATAGATACTCACCAATGCATGAACATGCGATGGATGATGCAAAACGTATGAGTTTATGTCCTATGTGCAAGTGGAAAGAAAATGTACAAGTGTATATACATGCTATCTAAAAAGAAATCCTTACTCCGACACGAATAAGGCGGCGAAATTCAATTCAAATTAAGGAATTCAAGAGTACAAGTTCTAGAATCAGAATCTACATTGAATTTGCATGCAATTTCAGTATTCAATTTCAAGAAAAGCTGAAAATCAGGAACAACTTAAAATAAGTGCTTATTTGAACCTAACACTTACTTGAACTTGAAGTTTGAATCAAATTGAAGAGGAATTCCTTGTGCTCTTCAAAGAAAATACCAAATCAACAGCGAATTGATGATAATCTTCATAATTAAGCTTGAATCCTTGAAGAAAACTTGAAATCTTCAAATGAGGATTGAAGAAGAAGAAGAGAAATCCTTGAATCTTCAAATTGAGGAGAAAATCAAGATGAGATCGATCCTTCCATACCAAATATGAGTAGAAGGAGGAGAGGAGGCTTGAGATTGGAAGAAAAGTGTTGCGATGGAGAGGGAACCAGAATTCGCAGGTCGCGCTTAGCGTGGTCTGTGGGTGAAGTAGGTGTTCAACGGAGGTCCGGTGGCGGCCTGTGGTGGTTGCTTGGAGGGAAAGTTAGAATTTGAAATCTTTGAGTTTTTGTGCTTTGGAATTTTTTGAGAGAATTGGAGTGTGTGTGGTAATGGAAAATTAAGAAAATGAATCTCCTCCCTAATTTGTGAAGTGAAAATCTATTTATTGCTTGGATCCATAATCAAACCCAAATTATGATTATCCGAATAATTTTCGTAATTAATCCAAAACGGCCAAATCCGTGCGGAATTCGGAGTCGGAATTTAAACGAAAAGTGTCCGGAATGCGATTTTGCTTGCGTGAATCAAAATCCCGACTTGATCCGATGAATGGTCAAGGAAATAAGAATTTTTGAAGTTTCAACATCAACTTTGGACCATTGACACATGCAGAATTTCGTTCGTGCTCTATGGGGAAAATGCCTCGGACGAGGATCTTCTGATCGAAATATACACATGCGCATTTCTAGGACATTTGAAGCCAACTAAGTTTGTGAACTTTTGGCACTGGTTCCATCCTGTTTCGATGAAAATCGAGCTAGATATGACTTTTCGAACTTCGCGCATCAGATGAAAATTGCTCGGTTCAGCTCAAAATCGACCTCAGAGAATAAATTTCTGGTACCGATCGATAATGAATCAGCTCTCGAGTTGCAAATGTGAGTTGTAGAGGACTTTGATAAGGAATTTTAGAAATCGGTCCCGCTCAATTCTGAGCTTCCAGCTAGGAGATAAAGCATTTTTGATGAGCCAAAACGCACGGTTCATCACTAAAATCAGCTTGATCTTCTTGGGAAAATGACTCCTTTGAGAGCCTTCTCCATAAAATCTGCTCTCGACTTTCAAATAAAAGTCGTAGATAATAGCGGGAGGGAAATGCCAGTAGAAAATAAACTTAAAATACCTAAGGAGATGAGAGATGCGCCTTCTGGAGTTCCTAAAATGCGTCGAAAACCCGAAATCCGCTTCGTCGAGTAATGGGCGAGTAAACTCTTTTTGGCTGTTATTTAGAATACCTGGAACCTGATACTCCTCATGATGAATGCTATGCATACTACTACATGTATTTTTTATGCAATTGAATTATAAGCCAGAGAAACGCGGGACAGAAGCTGGTAAATTTTGGGGTACAACAGCTGCCCGTATTCAATCATCCTCAAGCTTGAGAGCAAGGTTGGCGTCTGCCTTCCGGGCGACAAGGTATGAGGTGATTGAATACCGAAATGAACTTGAAAATTTATGCTCTGAATCTCAATATCTGCTGAGGAAAAGATATGTTGCGCCAGAGCTTAACTGGGTCACAACAAAAAGAGCATAGAATAAACGTTGAATTCTGTGAAAAATAGGTACAGGTGTATTCCCGACCCGAAAAAAGAATTGGCCTCTACCCAATTCAATCCACAATGTCAGGGGAGAACTGACATGCGAGCGGAAGCAAAGACTAGATACGTAAACCAGGCTAACCACACTGCGCCAGAAGATAACTGGGCGATAGTGATGCAAAGACCGGAAAACGTCGATTAGACTTCACGAAGGAGAGAAACAAGAGCATTCTTGTTCTAAAAAGACCCACAATGCCAGGGGAGAGCTAGAATGCTAGTGGAAATAAAGACTAGATACACCAATTAGACTAACCACATTACACCGACGGATTGGGCGGATCTGTGATGCAAAGGCTAAAAGGTGCCGATTAGGCTTTACAGACTCATAACACTATACTCCGAGGGAAAAGACAAGTGTAGGGCTTGCTTTCGAATCTGAAGACGTGTTGCACCAGGGTAAGAGCTGGAAGTTTCAACACTAATCAGGAGAAAATGGACATATTAAAGCCGGAATAAACTGGGATACAACGGATTCCAAGAGAAACACGACACCGCTGGGGATGAAATGCGCTTCTGGCTTATAATCCTATGAGATGCATGACTCTCCTAGGGGATAATGATAATGTAATGATGCATGTTTGCAACAAATGTATAAAGTGAATGAAGTAGGAACTCAGTCTGGGATTAGAGCATCAGGGAGTGACCGGAAGTCACTAAAAGCAATCTGAAACCTACTTAATAAGCTTGTTGTGGAATCAATGCTACAGGAAACTTGTCGGTTAGACAGAGATCTGCTGGAGAATAAAGGAAACACTTGGAGAAGATCTTCCATCGTTACCCATCACAACTCTAGCTGGAAGACAGGGGTATGCTGATTGCTGGGGAAAACCGAGCTGCCGAGCGACGACCAACACTCCGCTCCAGGAGAATTCCAGAAAGGCAGTCTCCAACCCTACTGGGGAAAAGCCAGGATACACTGGCATCCATACCGGGCGCATCATGGAAGGCGAACCCGCTGGGGATAGACGTCTGAAATCAAAGGTTCAGAAACTGCCTCCGGTGAATATTCACTGGGGAACCCTCACTGGGATGGACATAATTGACCCATACTGGGGATTGGCGCAGTAGGGCGACAATGCTGGGAAAGAGAAAGGACTCCGATGGGGATAAAGAGCTTCTAGAGATCTTCTCCATTCAGAAACGGTCCTACCGGGGACAAAGCTGGGGAAATATCACGGAGAATCCCGATCCATCTCCAAATTAGTGCAACCGGATATGCTGCAACACAATGTTAGTGGAGTGAACCTGGCATGGTGTGACAAGTCCGTCTGCCATCCAAATCACTCAAGTCTTAAAGCAATATTCAAAAGTTTCTGATCATAGCAAAACCAACAATGTTTATGTATCCAAAATTTTACCATAAAACTTTGAACGTCTTTTGCAAACAAACCAGTAAATGCAAGAAATTAATTGACAAGCAAAAAATCATTTTATTGATTGATCATGAGCCTGTAAATAGGCGAGTACAATAGGAAGCAACTCCTGAAATGAGGTAATTGCAAAAGTAAAATAAAAGGAAAACTAAAACGCATGGCAATGCGACAATGAATCCTCATTGGGTTTCAACCCTGCTATCAGTCTTATAACTTCAACTATCTCATCACTTCGCTTTTCCCGAAAAAGGTGATTGGCTTGATCACTGCCCTTTGGAGTAGCTCGAGATGTCACCATAGAGTGCGACCATTGATCTGTTAAGCATGTCTATGCATAGTATCTATTGACTACGTCCGCATTCATGGGTAATGGAAAATATTCTCAATCCATGGTTGTGAGCATCATGGCGCCACCGGAGAATACTTTCTTCACAGCAAACAACCCTTCATATTTGGTGTCCACTTACCCCGCGGGTCTCCTTGGGGAAGGATTATCCTCTTCAGCACAAGATCACCTGGTTGGTAACTTTGAGGTCGCACTCGTTTGTCATATGCTCTTTTCATCCTCTGTTGATAAATCTGCCCACGTCCGACAGCTGCCAAACGTTTCTCATCAATGAGGCACAACTGGTCTAAGTGGTTCTGTACCCACTCGTCTTCAACAAGCTCGACATCTCTCATGATTCTTAATGAAGGGATTTGTACTTCGATTGGAAGCACGACTTCCATGCCATAGACAAGAGAAAACGGGGTTGCCCCTGTTGAAGTACGAGCGGTAGTCCTGTAACCATGCAAAGCGAAAGGCAACATCTCATGCCAATCCCGATAGGTTACTACCATTTTCTGCACAATCTTCTTAATGTTCTTATTCGCCGCTTCAACAGCTTCATTCATCTTCGGGCGGTACGGGGACGAATTGTGGTGCTTGATCTTGAAGGACTCACAAAGCTCCTTCATCATCTTGTTATTAAGATTCGACCCATTATCCGTGATAATGTTGTCGGGAATCCCGTAACGGCAGATGATGTTGTGCTTGATAAAATGAGCGACCACCTGTTTGGTGACGCTTGTGTAGGATGCTGCTTCAACCCACTTGGTGAAATAGTCTATTGCAACCAGAATGAAGCGATGTCCGTTGGACGCCGTCGGCTCAATATTCCCGATCATATCGATTCCCCACATAGCAAATGGCCAAGGAGAAGTTAAAACATTCAGAGGGGATGGTGGCACATGCACCTTGTCGGCATAAACTTGGCATTTGTAACAAACCCGGGCATAATTAAAACAACCAGCCTCCATGGTTGACCAGTAATACCCAGCTCGCAAAATCTTTTTAGTCATATTGTGCCCACTGGAATGAGTTCCGAATGAGCCCTCGTGCATCTCTTTGATGATCTTTGCAGCCTCGTTTTTACCAACACATCTGAGCAACAGCCCGTCGTGATGTCTACGATATAGCACACCGTTGTTGAGGAATAACTTCGCCGAGAATCTTCTCAAGAACTTCTTATCTGTCACAGAAGCTTCCTCAAGATACTCTTGAGTCTCAAGATATCGCTTGACATCGTAGATCCAAGGATTGCCATCTTTCTCTGCTTCAATCTATAAAAAAAGGCTGGCTCATCCAATCTCTGAACGGTTATCGAAGGCGCTTCATTATCCCATTTGACTTTGAACATGGATACTAGAGTGGCCAAAGCATCCGCTAGGTTGTTCTCCTCTCGTGAGATGTGGTCGAAAGTGATTTCCTCGAAGTAAGGAATCAACTTCATCACATGCTCTCTGTAAGGAATCAAATTTGGGCGATGAGTCTCCCAATCTCCATTAATCTGGCAAATCACAAGTGCAGAGTCTCCATACACTTTCAAATGCTTAATTCTCAAATCAATCGCTGCCTTGATACCAAAGATGCAAGCCTCATATTTAGCCATGTTATTGGTGCAATCAAAACAGATCTGAGCTGTAAACGGGATATGATGACCGTCCGGTGTAGTGATTACTGCACCAACGCCATTGCCTAACGCATTGGAGGCTCCATCAAAAACCAAAGACCACTTGGATCCTGGTTTGGGACCCTCGTCTAGGCCTGGGATGTTACAATCCCGAATGTACATTATATCCTCATCAGGAAATTCAAACCTCATCGGCTGATAATCGTCCACTGGTTGATGAGCAACATAGTATACCAACACACTACTCTTGATAGCTTTCTGAGTAGTATACTGGATGTCATACTCTGTTAAAATCATTTTCCACCTGACGATCCGGCCTGTCAAAGCTGGCTTCTCAAATATGTACTTGATCAGATCCATCTTGGATATCAACAAGGTTGTGTGAGTCAACCTATACTGCCTTAGTCGGCGAGCAGCAGATGCTAAAGCACAACAAGCTTTCTCGAGCAGTGAGTATTTTGTTTCACAATCGGTAAATTTTTTGCTTAGGTAGTATATTGCATGCTCTTTTCGACCAGACTCGTCATGTTGGCCCAACACGCACCCCATTGAGCTTTCGAGCACTGTCAAATACATGATCAACGACCTACCATCCACGGGAGGCATAAGAATCGGAGGTTCCTGCAGATACTCTTTTATCTTGTCGAAAGCGACTTGACAATCGTCATTCCAACTGACCATCTGATCTTTTCTTAGCAACTTGAAGATAGGTTCGCATGTGGCACTAACCTCTTTCTCAGTTCTTGGTTCAGGAATTTCTTGAATTGCTTTTACTTTAGCAGGATCAACCTCGATACCACTTTCACTTACAACAAATCCTAACAGCTTACCAGATCGTACGCCAAACGTACACTTGTTTAGATTCAGCCTCTGTCTAAATTTCCTCAATTTATCAAACAACTTCTGTAGGCGTGCCAGATGCTCTTCTTCGTCCTGAGATTTGGCAATCATGTCATCGACATATACTTCAATCTCTTTGTGGATTATATCATGAAAAAGAGTTACCATTGCGTGCTGGTACGTTGCCCCGACATTCTTCAATCCGAAAGGCATCACCTTGTAACAGAAAGTTCCCCCATGGGGTAATAAAAGTTGTTTTAGCCATGTCTTCCGGTGCCATCCTGATCTGATTATACCTGGAAAAGCCATCCATGAACGAAAACACTTTTGCATGAGCCGTATTATCCACCAATATGTCGATATGAGGAAGCTGAAAGTCATCTTTCGGAATTGCTCTGTTCAGATCCCTGTAATCCACACATATTCTAACCTTGCCATCTTTCTTGGGCACAGGAACAATGTTGGCAACCCATGGGGGATAAGAAATGACTTTTAGAAAGCCTGCATCAAGCTGTTTCTGGACTTCCTCTTTGATCTTCTTAGATATCTCAGGGTGAGTTCTTCGAAGTTTCTGCTTAACAGGAGGACATTCCTCTTTCAAAGGTAGCTTGTGCACAACAATATCAGTGTCCAACCCAAGCATGTCTTCATAAGACCAGACGAAGATATCAGAATACTCTTGGAGTAGCTCAATCAATCTTTGTTTCACACTGTCTTTTAATGCGGCCCTGACTTTAACCTCTCTGATTACATCAGCATTGCCCAAATTCACTTTCTCAATCTCTTCCTGATGCGGTTGGATGACCTTTTCCTCTTGATCTAACATTCTTGTTATCTCTTTAGGGAGCTCACAATCTTCCTCACCTTCTTCTTCGGCTTGGTTGATCGGATTATCGGAGTCATAAAGAGTGATAGCAGAGTTGTTATCAAAGGGATCCATTAGGAGTGTGGAATTATATCTGCATGATTGATTTTAATGCCTATTTTAGTTTTTTTAGTTGATAAAAGAAAAATAAAGCATTGCCATTTTGCGTTTCAAAATTGTGATGTAAAATAGAAGGAAAAGGAACAAAACATTTGAGTGAAAAAAAGTTCTTTATTTCATGATAAAAACATTGCATATGCAACCAAGGTGGCCCTACATATGATTCACTGTGCCTTGGGCAGAGCACAGAAATTATTGCATGATAACAGAAACAAAAGAAAATTACTCTTTGACCATCGTGACTGGGATGTAGTCTTCCGAGGTCCAGTTGTTGAGCTCTATGCCAGGGACACTGGGACGGATCCACCTATCAATATCAAACTCATTGTCAAAATTATCCACGGCATTTGCTTGCCCGGAACGGATGCCAGCACTAGAAAACTTCACAGGAGTAGCCAAGTTGGGTGCTTTCAGGATCTGACGGCGCAGAACAGGGTCAAAACCCAACCCGAACTTGTTGAATTTGGGTGCTACCTCCACCACACGGCCCCAGCCTTCAGGGCGTCCAGCCTCGACCACAGCTTTCGCATCTTTCAAAGATGCCATGGAAGATTCTGATTTGTCTTTCTTATCCTCCTTTCGTTGAGGGGTCTTCAACATGTGCACCATCTCAAAGCCTTGAAACAGAGTCTCATGAATTTCACCATCGACCTCGACATAGCGGAAGGAAGCAAGATGGCTCACAATGTATTCTTCTTTAGCATAGACTGTAATAGTTTTCCCTTCAACGGGGTATTTCAGCTTCTGGTGAAGAGTGAATGTGACCGCTCCAGCTTTGTGGATCCATGGACGGCCCAAGAGGCAACAGTAGGCAAGTTGAATGTCCATGACAAAGAACGTTGTAACAAAGAGCTGAGGTCCGACTTTGATGGGGAGATCTACTTCTCCAAAAACAGATCGTTTTGAACCATCAAATGCTTTCACTATCAGATCACTAGGCCGAAGTTCGAGACCACCACAGTCAATCTTCATCAATGCGGATTTAGGGATTACGTTGAGGGAAGAACCAGTATCAACCAACACTCGGGACAAAGTGGTGCCCCGACATTCCATGGAGATGTGTAATGCTCTGTTATGGTTTCGACCCTCTGGTGGAAGATCGCAATCAGTAAATCCCAAACCGTTGTTGGCCGATATACTTGCACACACGTTTTCAAACTGTCCAACAGAGATCTCTTGTGGCACGAAAGTGGTGCTCAACAGCTTCATCAAGGCATTTCAGTGCACCTCTGAATCCCGCAACAAAGAGAGAATGGAAATTTTCGCATGCGTATGAGCAAGCTGATCAATTACCCGGAAATCACTCTTACGGATAAACTTCATGATTTCCTCTATGTCCTTCTCTTCTCCTGATCAGGATTGGCATTCTGCAAATCTGGTTGTCTCATGGGATGCTTGCCCTTAGCTTTGGCAGCAGCTTCTGCCTTAAGTTGTATTGCCGGATCAGAGAAAATTCACCCGCTTCGGGTCATACCACCGCCACCAGCAATGTTGTCAGTATTAGCAATGTCCAACACGTCATCCTTCTCTGTTGAGGAAGAGACATTTTCCTGTTTTACTCCATGGTAGTAAACATCTGACCCGTAATTCCATGGCACAGCTTTATCACTTTCATATGGCAACGGACCAGGCTTGGTGATTGCCAAAGGAACAGGTTTTGTTGGTGCAGATATCACAATCGGAGATTAAGGTATAGTAATCACGGATTCAACCTGTGTCTCAGCCTTCTCATTCTTTCTGGTCCGATCAAATTGCAAGCTGACCGTCATCAATCAAACTCTGAATACCAACCTTCAGATTTGCACAAGCGTTTGAACAATGGTCACACCTTTCGCACACAGCCTCGCAACCAGGAAAGGCACCTCTCTTGATCAAGTATTCTTTGACAAAAGGCAACGGTGTTCTCACCAGATCAACATCCATTATCAGATCCAGGACCTCCCCATCTTCCATCACGACCTGAACAGCCCCATGACGCGGCATTGGATTCTGGGTGACATTGGGTCCAACAACTTTCGGTTGAGCCTCTAATTCAATAGTCTTTGAATCAATGAGGTCCTGCACTTTGCACTTGAATGCATAATATCTCTCAATACTATGCCCCAAGGTTCCAGAGTGGAACTCACAGCTGGCATTAACATCATAGTTTCTGGGACGCTTATCCGGAGGAGGATGTGCAAATGTAGGCTTGGGAACAACCAACTTAAGATCATTCAAGCGGACAAACAAATCATCATAGCTCATAGAAATATCATCAAACCTCCTAGGAGCACGGTTTTCTTGTTGCCTTTGATTCTGTTGACGAGGTGCTTGCTGAGTTTGAGGTTGAGAAGCGGAAATAGTCACTGCATTGACATGGGCTTTGCCTCTTCCACCATATACAGCGCTGGCTTCTCCCTTTTCCTTCTTGGGATAACCACTGTATGCCTTTTTAGCACTAGAGGAACTTCCTCCCTCAACCTGTTGGATTTTACCAGAATTCAACCCACTTTCGATCCGTTCACCATAACGAACCATCTCAGCGAAGCTTGCTGAAGTACTGCATGCGACATAGTAGGGTCCGGACAGAGTGCTGGTAAACATGTCAATCATTTCTCGCTCGACCATGGGTGGTTGAACTCTAGCATCAAGTTCTCTCCACTTCTGAGCGTACTCTTTGAATGTTTGCCCCGACTTCTGAGGACAAACCCAACAATTGCATGCGATTCGGAGCCATATCAATGTTGAACTGGTATTGCTGGAGAAAAGCATTCACAAGATCACGCCATGTCCTGATGTGACCTTGTTCCAAATGTATATACCATTCTAATGATGCCCCAGTAAGACTCTCTTGAAATAAGTGCATCAATGTAATACCCCAAAATTTATCCTCCTACTTCTTAAGACATTTCTCATATCCATACACAAAGATTTCACAAGGGTTGACCAGACAAACCCTCTCCTAGACAATCAACCCAAACTAGGGTTTGAAAATTCTCAGATCAAGGTGGACTTTCAACATCTCCTATGGTTATCATACCTCTTCATATGCTTCAAAGAATCTCCATGTCAAGTTTCAAGCCTTACAAGTCAAGCTTCCTCAGGCAATTGCTCAGATGGTTGAAAATCAGTTGTATTGGACAAAAAGTCAACTATGGTCAACATACAGTTAAACTTCATGATTTTTGGTCAACATCCATATTTTGAAGTGACATTCATCATTTGATCAAGGGTTGATCATGATTCTTCAAGAAAACTCAAGATTTGATCAAAAGTCAAACTTTCCAAATTAGGGTTTTTGAAAGAAAAGTCAACAGAACTTTGACTGAGCATAACTTTCTCATACTTTATCAGAAATTTTTCCACCAAAGCCCATTTTGAAGGGAATTTAATTCTCTACAACTTCATGTCTCACAAGCTTGGTCAGAAAATGCTTCATTTGGAAGATATGGATCAAAACATTACAGGTCCTTTTCAAAGTCAACAAAAAGTCAATTTTTTGTAAAGAAGAAGTGTTATTGAGAATGGAAACTCCAATTGAGATGAAACCAAAGAGGTTGTTTAGAGGACATCTAGAGATTTCTAAAAAGTCCAAGAACACCCAAAAACGTTAAAAATTGAGCAAGATATACCTTGCACAAGTTGGGCATTTTTGAAGAGGTGCACAAAGAGAAATACTTGTCAAAATCCAAAATTTTGCAAATGGGCCTAACGTTTCTTGATTCAAACTTGTTCCTCAGCTAATTTGGAACCTCCAAGCCCAAGGCCACGAAGTTTATCTTTTATTTTCTATTTATTTTGGATTTTAATCATTTAAAAGCCAATTAAATTAAAATAAAAGGTAGAAAATCAAAATTAAATGCAAATTGGATTTTTCTCTCATTCTTGAGGTCCAAGCAAACCTCCCAAGCTGGAAAATTCGAAATTGGCATTGATTGGCAAGAGAATTGATTGAAATTTGATCAAAAAAGGCAATATTTGGTTTTATACCAAATCAAATATTTTCTCATTGATTGGTACATTATTTCCTCATGATTCTTGACCTAAATCCATCCACTATAAGTACACAATGCATTCACATGACACAAAAATGAAAATTCTGCCTCCAAGAACCCTAACCAACTTCAAAAAAAACTTGTATTTCAAGTAACTTGCAGCCCTAGTTTCAGGTGGTTTTAATCGATTCTAAGGATTCCAATACATTCCTGGAGGTCCCCTGAATCGATCCAGATACTCACAAGCCACCCAAACATCCAGAATCACGAATTCTAGATTTCGGTTTGTTCATTATAACTCAATTTTGATTTTGGATTTCCATGCATATTTAACATGTTTTGATGTTTGTTTTGTGTTTAGAATGGAGTTTCGAAGCTATCTGCATCGTTTAATTGTGTTTTGAGTACAGGAATCACGAGATGCCATGGTTAGGGTTCATAGGTCCGATTTAGGGCTTTGCATTCTAGGCAAAATTGGACGAAACTAAGACCACCATCGTGTTTAGAATGAAGTTTCCAATCGAACCATGTACTTATAATGTATTTATATTGCTTGTGTGTGATTTTATAAATTTGTAGGGGCCTTAGCGTCGAACCAGACCGACGCTATCTGTTTGAAAATTCAAACGAAGAACATGAAGATCTTCGCGCGTGTTTTGGATTTCCAGAAAACTAATTCCCTTAAAATGTTTTTGTTTCATTATCCTAACACCAAACGGAGGTTGGTCCAGTGGTCAAGGCAGCGCGCGTATAACCCATGTGTCCTGGGTTCGATCCTTGGCTTTGCAATATATTTTTTTACAACTTTGAAAACTAACTCTTTTTCTATTTTCTTTTCATATTATTTTCCTTTTAATTTATTTTCTTTTCAAACAATTTTCTCATGCATTTAAAAATCACCAAAAAATATTTTCTTTTTGCATTTTAATCAGAAAAATGTTTATTTAATTTTTGACATTAAAATTAATATTTTTGCATGCATATTTTAATTAATTGTTAATTAACCATTAAATTTACTTTTAATTACTTTTTCTTATCAAAATCGATCCAGAAAATTCCCAAAAAAATTACTCTATCATATAATTATCATTACTAACCCAAAAACATTTTTCTTCACTCAAAACTTTCTTTTGCTAACGTATTTTCTCTTATGCGAATTTTCTTATATTTTCCGATTATTATGTATCTGCTTACAGGTTGTAATAGTTAGGATTTATTTTCTCGCATTCTTTTCCAATATTATGTAACTGCTCATGGAATGTAATATTTTAATTAGGACTTTTACTTTCCACACTCCTATTATGTAACTGCCCCAAAGCCATGTAATAGCGTAGGATTTACTTTCCGCACTTTACTTTCCGCAATTTACTTTCTGCACCCTATAAATTGCTAGTAATTAGGCGTGTATGGCAAGATAAAAACGAGCGTAGATCACTTCTAATTTGCAAGATAACATATCTCAATTTAACACACTCTTTTCACACATGCACCCCTTAGGGTAATTCTCTCTCGTTGCCTTTCGAATAAATGGTCATGTCCCTCGAACGTAGAGGTATCCTAGCACCGTTGCCTACAAACATATCATCATAGTCCCTTCGATACAAAGATCATAGACCCACGATGTCGCCTACGAATACATGATCTCGTCCCTCGATTGTTGCCTACGAAAAGTGATGATCATCCCTTCGAATGTGCTAGGATACTCCTACAAGTTGCCTTCTATGACCATTCGATGTCCCTTCGAATGTCCCTTCTACATCCAACGAATAGGATTACCTACCAACTAATGGTGTGGATAGCACTATTCTAAAGGAACTTAAAACAACACGAAAACGACCATTCTGAGTAGGTAATAAGACTTTTAGTTGCTTGCTCAAACAAAATACTTTTCACACCTCACACTTTTGTCAAAGTTCAAACACTTTTCGAAACAAAACATTTCCGAACACTTTGTATACATTCCTACATGAATAATTACAAAGTCAAAACGAAATGCCTTTTCAAAACATTTTTGTCAAACACACAGAAAGCACTTTTAAAATGAGCTAGAAGCAACTAAGAGCCCGTAGATAACTACGGATGGAAAGGGGTGCTAATACCTTCCCTTTTCATAACCTTCTCCCTTAATCAGAATCTAACGAAGGTCTTTTTCTATTCTTTTCACCTTACCTTAATTGGATAAAAGAAAATTCGGTGGCGACTCTTGCTATCCGCAACATTTTCCATAAAAAGCAAAACAAATCTCAAAGTCAGTTCTCCCACCGTATTACAGAACTGGCGACTCTGCCGGGGAGACACCCTAAAGAGAGAATACCTTAGGGATTTTTAGATCATTTTTACTGCTTTCTGTTTGACTTGTATGCTTTACTTTAAGGGTTTCTTGGGTATTATACTTATGGGGGATCCTACACCCGGATCCAGGTTTCCTTAGGTAAGTAGCAATAGATCGTCGCGACCGTTAGGCGTATACCGAAATGGTCAACATGATGGCTACATTAGTGTGACACTTTGGATGTCCAGATACTCTTCATTTCTAATTTGAGGATAGTATTTGGCTTCTGCGTGGTGTCATCAACACTAACTCAACTTTTAGAACCTTAATTGACCAATCTTGGCCATTAGAAGGTAGTGAGATGGTCGACTTTGGTGCAGACTAAGGTTGGCTAATACTCGATGCTACGCTCATTAAGATCATACTTTTGGGATATTTTCGGTCGACCATTTGGTAGTCGTATTGAAATAAACGCCTACGAGAAAGATCAATGATATGAGATTCCTAGAACCCCGGTTACTATTATAGGACAGGACGAACCAACTCAAACTTTGGTAGGGTAGACACCTATACCTCATGCAAGCCTTAAACCTAGGGCTATTGTGTGAATTACTTGTGTTTGCTAAACATGACATTATGACAACATCGCATTGCATATCATTTCTAACTATTTCAAGGACCTAGGGATTTATCTTTGCTCTGTTTTGTAGGATTATGGCTTCTAGAAAGACTATCCGAATCATTCATGGGTATACCTTCTCAGCTCAAAGAATTGGTTTCAGAAATTCTCAATCATGCTCAGTTCATCAAAACACATGGTTATCTACTTGACTTGGTTATCTCCGGTTTTGAAGAAGATATGATGCACGTCCTATTCTAGTTCTTCGATCCAAAACACCATTGCTTTACATTCCCAGATTATCAGTTGGTTCCTACCTTGGAAGAGTTCTCTAAGCTACTTGGGATACCTATTCTTGATCAAATGCCATTCACCGATTTAGAAAAAGTTCCTAAGTACGAAGACATCGCATCAGCATTACACCTAAAGCGCTCAAACATTGAAGCTAATTGGGAAACTAGAAGCGGAGTTAAGGGTTTACTTGCCAAATTTCTGATAAAGAAAGCCCGAGAATTCCTCAAAGCTATGAGTTTCCAAGCATTCGAAGACATCTTGGCTTTGCTAATCTATGGTTTGGTTCTATTTCCTAACTCGGATCAGTTCATAGACGTGAACGCCATCAAGATATTCCTTACTCGCAATCCTGTGCCTACTTTACTTTGAGACATTCTACATTCTCTCTACACTCGTTCTATCAAACGACAAGGAACTCTCATGTGTTGTATACCGTTACTTTCCAGGTGGTTTATTTCGCACCTTCCTCAATCAGTTTTGAAGAACGAACAAAGATTGAAATGGTCTCAAAGGCTAATGTCACTCTCTCATTCAGATATTCATTGGTGTCTTTTCTCTCAAAAGGACTTCATCTTCATTGAGCGATGTGGAGAGTTCCCTAATGTACCACTCCTTGGCATAAGGGGAGGTATCACTTACAACCCTTCTCTAGCTCTACGTCAGTTTGGTTATGCTCGAAGAGATGGTCCTCATGATATGCTTCTCCAAGATATTGTGTTCGACTACAACAACGATCTCCAGAATTACCATCGAAGGTTCATACACGCTTGGGGAATGGTAAAGAAGACTGATACCAAGACTTTGGGACACCGAAATTCCATTCCTTGGGAACCTTACCTCAAATGGGTGCTAGCTCGAGCTCAAAACCTCATGATGCCATTTACACCCGTGTTACCAGTAATTATGGAACCTGTTGCTATAGGTGACATACCCTATACTGTTCTCCATCCGGACATGCCTACTGATCTTGAAGACTTGAAGAGATCCTGGATTCAACTAAAAGAAGAAAGCGATACGTTCGAAGCTCAGTGCTATGCAATCAAGAAGAAGGTACTAGAGTTGACCAAGCTACTTCATGAGGAGCGAAACATCAACGCCTACTTCAACACTAAGAGGAAGCGCCCATGGGAGACTTAGAGCTTTAGGATTTTTGTTCTTTTATTTTTCAAACTATCTTTTGTACTTAAAAAGAAGAAAAAGAATAAAAAAAGAAACTAATGAAGTTTGTTCATGCTTGTTTAACAAATTTAAATTCCTAAAGGTCCTTGAAAACATTGCATTGCATTTGCATAAACATCGCATATCATAGCATAACAGGTACATTGAAGATCGGTTTTCTCATCTTCTCGCTATTTATTTTAGCAGAAATGACTCTTGAACAGACTGTCAAAGATCTTCAGGCTCAGAATGCTCAGTTCCAGGAAGTGGTTACCAGCTTGGTCCAAGGCCAAGAAGATCTGAAGAAGCTTATCAACAAGAAGAAGAGGGTCATTGGTGTTCTCAACATGGGCAGACGTCACAAAGGTGGTCCTAAAGTGGTCAACCGGATAGAACTCTTAGACAGGAGTGGTGAAACTGAGGGAAGTGTCAAGGGCAACGAAGAAGACCAGCGTGATCCTGAGAACAAAGTAGAAGGATATGAGAGGGAGCAATATTCTTTTGAAGATGACAAATACAAACAGCTTGAAGACCGTCTGAATGCTGTGGAAAATCTAAAAATGTCCGGGCTGAATTTTGATGATCTAAGTCTTGTTCCTGGTGTGGTGATTCCCCGTAAGTTCAAGGTTCCTACGTTTGCCAAATATGATGGCATTTCTTGTCCGAAGCTGCATTTGAAGTCCTATGTTCAAAAGATCCATCCTCACACTGATGACAGGAAGCTTTAGATCCATTTCTTTCAAGAGAGTTTGTCCGGAGCTCAGTTGGAGTGGTATTATCAACTAGAGAATACCTATATTCATACTTGGAATGACTTAGCAGAAGCCTTCTACAAACAGTACCAGTACAATGCTGAATTGGCACCCACTCGCATGCAACTACAAAGCATGTCTATGGGTTGTGACGAGAAGTTCAAAGAATATGCTCGAGATAGAGATCTAGCGGTGAGTTGACCACC
The DNA here is from genome assembly GCA_021764765.1 of Vicia sativa. NCBI lineage: Eukaryota > Viridiplantae > Streptophyta > Magnoliopsida > Fabales > Fabaceae > Vicia > Vicia sativa. The sequence continues at coordinate 195,459,525 of CM038792.1, read as the reverse complement.
CTTGTCGATGGGGAGTTGGTTGATATGTTTATGGGAACACTGACAGGCCCATTCTTCAATCATCTGATTGGAAATTCTTCATCCAGATTCACCAAGTTAATATTGAAAGGAGAGCGCATTAAAGCTGGAATCAAGAGCGGAAAGATTCAAGTAGAGTCATCCTCAAATGCTGCGAAGAGATCCTTTGGTGGTAAGAAAGAAGCTAATGTTGTGTATGGTCAGAAAAGCCGAGCCAAGACCGACCGCGCTCAATCTGTGGGGGCAGTTGTAATCTCCAATCCTACATCAACACAACCTCAGCGAGACAACGCGCGTAACTAGAGCAGCCGAAGACAGTTCACGAGGATCAACATGCCATTGTCGCAAGCCTTGCAACACATGTTGAAAGTAGAGCTGATTATCTTGAGGGATCCTCCTCAAAATATCAACACTTCCTCTCCGAGATACAATCCTAATGCTAAGTGTGCTTACCACTCCAACAACCCAGGACATAACACCGATGATTGTTGGGCTCTGAAGAACAAGATTCAAGATATGATTAAAGCTAAAGAGATTGAGTTTGATCCTCCTATTGAGAATCCGAATGTGATCAATGCACCTATGCCTAATCATGGCAAAAGTTCCAATTCTATTGACAAAAACTCTTATGTTTTCAATATAGATGACTTGACTATTCCTCTGATGGCTGTTAAGAAGAATTTGCTGCAAGCCGGTGTCAATCCAGGATGCCCAGAGAATTGTCGTTGGTGCCCCTACTTTTGCGGTTGTGCTTGGTTGAGAAGGCGTATTCGATGCATGATGGATAACCATGAAGTGCTATTTAAAACCTTCACTGTGGAAGGTGTGTGAACTTGTCTAAGAATCGAAGATCGAAGATGTGGTATTGCAATGCAGGATACCTTGGGGCAGCCAAGTGGAAATTTTGATTACATGGTGAAGTATATTGTTCTGAAAGCTACAAAATTCCTATGAAGATGTTGCGACCCGGATGGGAGGCGATTTCCCAGACTATCTTGATGTAAACACAATAAGGATTTCCTCTGCTGATCATGTGCCTAGAGTGGCACCTCTCATCATTACTTCTCCCAGACCAGTTCCATATTCCTCTGACAAAGCTATACCTTGGAACTATGGAGCTGAAGTTTACTATCGTGGCGTCAAACAAGACCCTCTGACCATGGAGGACATTATAGTTGAAGCTATCACCAGATCAAGTAAGGTGACCAGAATCGGAAGAGTGTTTTCTCCAGAGATCTCTCCTCCAAAAGACACTGCGACTCCAGCTCGCATTCCAGCTATTGACCAGTTCCGAGCTAGAGGAAAGAACCGTTAACTCATCACCTTTCAGACAGAAGTACCAAAGGAAGTTGTTGAAGACACCTCCAAACAAGAAATGGAGGAAATTTTGAAGATTATCAAGAAGAGTGACTACAATGTTGTGGAAAAGTTGGGACAGACTCCGTCCAAGATATCCATGCTTGCTCTGCTCTTGTGTTCTGAGGCTCATGCTAAAGCCTTGGTGAAGTTTTTGAAGAATGCTCACGTACCGCAAGACACTACTACTAATCAATTTGAAGTTTGTATTGCTAGTCTGGCTGCCAACAACGGCCCTAGGCTTCTCCATCTTGATTTGACTCTATAGGAAAGAAACACAACAAAGCCTTGCACATCTACTTGAATGCAAGGCGTTACATTCATCTCAGTGTTTTTGGTAGACATCGTTTACTCACGAATATCCTACGAAGAGTGCTTTTGACCAAACTCGATATTGAAGATTGGTTTTGAAGCCCGATGGCATAGTGAGAGCCTTTGATGGTTCCAATTGAGCGATGCCTGGAGCTCATTCTTCCGGTTAAAGTCGATTCCGGTTTTTGGCTCCAC
>CM038792.1:194684408-194790598 GCA_021764765.1 Vicia sativa | reverse complement strand
CACTCAAGAGTTGATCCCGAGATGCAATCGATTCGAGGGTGACCAAGTCGAGGGTTCAACGCCACTAAGAGTTGATCTCGAGATTTAATCCGAGCCTAGAGGGTGACCTAAAGTTGGAGGTTCAACGCCACTAAGAGTTGATCCGAGACTTTAATCGATTTCCGAGGGTGACTCGTTGGAGGTTCAACGCCACCAAGAGTTGATCCGAGATGTAATCGAGCTCTCCTCAAGATGACCAAAAGTTGGAGGTGCAACGCCACTAAGAGTTGATCCGAGATGGAATCGTAGCCTCCTAGGTGACCTGAAGTTGGAGGTAACTCACTAAGAGTTGATCCGAGACGGAATCGCAGCCTCCAAAGGTGACCAAGTCGAGGTGCAACGCCACTAAGAGTTGATCCGAGACGAATCTAGGCTCTCGAGGGTGACTCGAGTCTTGAGGTGCAGAGCACTCATCCTACATCCTATTTGCTCTTTACAAACTAGAATTAATTCCAAGATGCCCTTCTCCCATACAGCGTGAGAGTAAGACGACACCTTTACATCTAGACGACACCTTATACAATGGTATTTTACACAAATTTTTAACTATCCAATCTACCCCTTTTATCTTTTCTTCTATCATTCTTGATCGGGATGTTATATGATCCTCCAAGCGCAAGGCTTTTGTTAAGAAGATGAAGCTTTGACACCAAGCCATCCCGATCACAAGATACTAATAACTTCACCATTTCTCAAGTTTTCATGCCCTTCGTATGGTACAAAGCATGCAATGAAAGTGAGAATAACATCTTCCATTTGAATGTAACCATAAAGCACATCTACAAAAGAATACACCACATCTATCCATCGTAATGAACTTAATATATGGATTTCAAGAAAATGTTCATGGGTGCCTTTGCTAAAAATCAACAAATATCGCCATAGGAGTAAAGTCTTTAAAGAAACACCATGAAGTTATATGAATATATTAACTAGCTTCACGTAAAACTCATTTTGTATAAGTATTTCTCTTAATTATCATAATCGTAGCATCCGTGGATTTATTTAAACACATAAGCTTTTATACCAAAGATGAAAGCTTGAAACAACTTATCTATACTGGTCCATATGGGACTAGAGTTATTTTCCTTATGATTGGGAGTTTTATCATCGCTACTGATGGATGTGAGATGGATATTTATCATACTTGGATGTGAGATGGATATCCTACAAACTACAAATATACAAAGACAAAAACAAATATTTTTGGTGTTTTAATTAGAGATTAGAAGATGAAATAAATGTAGATCAATCATGCATGCAGAATACGTATTGTAAGCTTCGTGATTCCTTAAGAGCAAACTTAGGAATAGGACAACCATAAGAGCCCAACCTTGTTTGTGATCTTACCGCATTGTGATGATGATGATAAGGAATCTTAGGGGAAAATTAGGATACAACAACTGCCCTTATTTAAGTGTCTTCTATTTGGAGATAAAAAAGGAACCTTTGCTTTGACGAGATAGAAGATACTTAAATATCATATGAATCCTATTTTTGGCCCTAAGATATCATGCAATGCTTAATGGTTATGTAATGCAAAAAGAATGAACTTCGTAGTGGAGACCGGACACCATTGGGAAAGAAAAATGATAAGGTCATGCCAGGAACAACAACTCATCCAAGAAGAAACGAACTACTAGGGAAAGAAGCTCGATCTCATGGGAAAAAATGGACTCCACTGGGGAAACGATAACTTAGTCCTGAAAGGGGGAAAGACATAAAATGGGTTCAATTAAAAGAGGAAAAAGCAACGATCTATAGATAGACGGGGAACTATCTCACAGTAGGAGTTAGCAAAACAAAGATTTATGCCGGTTTTCTAGAGACAAAGAACCCTCAATCCAAAATAGAAGAACAAAATAAGCATATCCGGTCAACAATGAGCTAGATTTCAGGAATTATGTATCGCCATGATGGGTCTCATTTCAACATATTTCATTTGAAAGGTAATAAACCGACGCTTTATCATGAATTAAACTTTTCCCATGGGAGAATCCCCAATAAATTCACGAAAACTATCTCCGTAATGAAGAGATTGCCATCTGTTGGAACAAATCTTGATAAAGCCTTCTATAAAGACAAGGCTTCCATTTATCTACACTACGAATCTTTGACAAACTACCTTCCATAAGGACAAGGTCGCCATTAATCGAATAACAAATTCGACAACTACCTTCTATATAAAGACAAGGTTTCCATTCGGATGAACAAATTCTTGATAAACTACCTTCCATAAGGACAAGGCTGCCATTCACCGGAATAACAAATCTTCGACGAACTACCTTCCATAAAGACAAGGTTATCATTCATCTGAACAAATTCTTGATAAACTTCCTTCCATAAAGACAAGGTTGTCATTCATTGAAATAATAATTCGATTTAACTACCTTCCATAAAGACAAGGTTGCCATTCATCTAAACAAATTCTCGATAAACCGCCTTCCATAAGGACAAGGATGCTATTCATCGGAATAACAAATCTTCGACGAACTACCTTCCATAAAGACAAGGTTGCCATTCATCCGAACAAATTCTTGATAAATTGCCTTCCATAAGGACAAGGCTATCATTCATTCGATTATCAAGTCTTCGACTTGTCGGAGATACACGGTCATCCATATCGAGATTCCTCATTAGTTTGAAAAGGAGATCAAGTTGGCATTAACAGATTTGCTGGGGAAATTCAATGTCAATAAAGAGACTCTCACCTTCTATTATAAAGTTGTAAGAATATTGCTAGAGAATGCAAATGGATTTTTGGGAATCACCATGTTTATTCCTACTAAAGATGTAAAGCCTTCTTTGCAAAAATAAATGCCCTCTATCTAAAACTTACAATCTAAAGAGACCCAAAATAACGCTTGGGGCCAGAATCAGCCGCAACTAACGGGGAAAGAGATTTGAATAGGCTAAAAGTTGTAAGAGTTAGGACTCTATTCTTCCACAAGGAATAATCCAAAGGAGGAAAGTGAAAGGATGAATATTTTCCGCTTAAATTTGACATCCGAGACTCAATTGCTATCATATGTACATGAGCAATGAATTAAAGTTATGCACAATGTATGAATGAATGAATGTGAGATGCATATGGACACCTTATTAAGGGCAAATAAGGAAGATCGATTAGTGCACAGACAACACTCGGCCAACATAAAATCTTCATGAACTATGGACTGAAAGGCAACCTCCTATCAAATCATATTTCTTGAATAGCAGGTGTATTACTAACATTTCCAGGCTTCTTTTAACAAAAGCATCTCGTGGTGATGTCATCATCCCATCGTATGCTATTTGCGCAAACTCTTCTGGGGAGAAATAAGATATTCTGTGGAAGAAATCTGCATTGCATTTGGATCTCATGCTCGGAAAAAGGAATGATACAGGGGTCTTATTGGGACCAACTTCAACATCATCGATCTTGTTTGGTATTGGGACAGTGCCATTTTGTCTTCTTGCATCACATCCGCGAAACGCACTCTAAAATTGTAATTTTTTGCAAGTATGTGTCATACCCCAATTTTGACCTAATATACCACCTTACATTTGCATCATTGCATAACTAATACCGCATAACATTAATCGGGTGTAGCATTCACGGTCAAATTAGGGTTTCATCAGATTCATCCGATTCAAGAGGCAATCAATTAGGTTTGAGTTTTACTCACCTCATTTGACCTATCTTGATCAAAATATCAACCTTCAATCCTCGATATCCAATTTTTCTCATTGATCAATCAAGATCGACCAATTAGGGTTTTGATCGAGCATGAGCATTCTCTCACTTTTAAGCAAGAAATGACTTTTTGGATAGAGATTGGTCATCATATTTAGATACAATATCTTGACCTAATTTCTGGATTCAAAACATCACAGAAGTTCACGTACTTCATCACCAATTTCGAAACATCCGATGAAAATTCATCTCGCACGTAAAAGTCAAACTTTGACTTTTGGTCAAATTTTCAAAACAAAAACTTTTCCATCATCAAAATACTTCAAATGATCCATCATGATCATAAAAATCAAAGGATTTGAAAAGTCAACAAAAGTCAAAGTTCCAACACTTAGAAAAATTTCTAAGTGTTAAAATTTATTTTTTCCAAACTTCATGCCATTTTTCACCTAGTTCCGCTTTGAATTGGAAAAACTCAAAACATGAAAGTTGTAGCTCTTGAAACAAGCTTCCAAAATGTCCAAGAACTCTCAAATCCATGGAGTCTAGATATACTTTTGAAATTGAAACATAAGGCTCCATGAACATGGTTTTTCAAGGTCAAAATTTCAAATTATAGGTCATTTTGAGATTTCTTCATCTAGAAGCATTGCCACCTTGCCAATTAGCTTAGAGCTGATAAATATCAGCTAGATATAATTGAGATGAGATAAGATCAATTGGAAGATTTTCACACATGGTAAAAGAGGAAGTTTCCTTTTCCTTTGAAAAGTCATTCTACCCCTTAAGGCAACCTTGAATTTCCAAATGCCATGTACTCATGCCTAACATTTCAGAGATATTGGCCTATAAAGAGCATCATTTCAAGTTCAAATTACACCAAAGCAATGCAAATCCATGCTTTCCTTCCACTTACTCAAAATCCATAAATCATAGTTCATTTGTCAAAACTTGCATTTTAAAATCTTGTGACAACTATGATAAACTTTGGTGTCAAACATGCTCTAATGTTAATATCAAACTTGTTTAGAACTTAAAATCAAACTAAAGCAAGTAAAAATCGAATTGCATTTTCCATTTTTCAAACTTGCAAAACTAAGAGCTCGAATTCATGGTTTTGTTTGATTAACTTGTGTTGTGATCATTCAAACATCATCTATGAACCTCTATAGACATGATCCATATCAATAACTAACAAACTGAACAACTCAAAACACGATTTCCAGCTCCATTTTCAGACCTGCGGGTTGACTTGAGTAGCACGATCCAAGCAAGCTCGTGAAGTGCGACCATCTCTATAGCTTCCACATGAGCCGATGATGCTGTAGCAATCAAAGAACCAGTTCTGGAAACGCGCAATCATCATCTTCGATCTCAACTTGAACAGGTTAAAACTCAAACTTGGATATCATGATTTCTTGCACTTAAGTAAAAAAACTCTTGGCCAATCTCTTTCTGCACTTATCACGATCATAAGCCCTCAAAAAAATCAAAGAATCATCAATCATACATCATTTAATTTAGAAAAGTCAGTTCTAGGGTTCTTCGCGTTTTCCAGAAATCCAATTGTGCTAGACTAAAAATAAATGTAATTAACATACACCATCATGTTCCTTGTGAAAAATAGAGAAACTTTCATGTTTATTTCATCAAATTTCATTGAGAAACGAAGATTATAGCTTGGATTGTTGAAGAACAAGCTCGCTGTTTCTTGAGTTTAAAATTCAAAATTTAATATGTTGTTTACACGTGTTTTGGTTCATAAACACAAACACGCTGCTTGTCCTGATGGTTGCTAGCTTGCCCGTAGTCCTTTGTGCCACGTAGCCATCCAACAGTCGGGTTCAACTCTCCACAAGACCATTCTTTTTAAAACTCTTCATATTTTTTCATGTTTTTTACAAAACTTTCACATTTTTTTAACCAATCAAAACTCCTCATTTTGAATTGATTTTTTGTACACTTGTCAATAAATGTATCTATTTTATGATTATGCAAGAATTTTCAGAAAAAACTTTCATCTGATTATATTTTAATCGAGCTGAAAACGACGTTCTGAGCACTTTTTCAAAACACTTTAAAAGGTGAATTTTTCAAACTTTCGACTTCCGATTCTTTTCAAAACTTCTCATAAATGAACCTCACATTTCAAAATACTTTCAAAATCATTTTTTCAAAAAAAACTTTTATCAAACTTACATTTTTTACCATGATCGATCTGATTTAAACGATAAAACCGAATTCGTTTTCTCTCGAATTCTCAATCGATAATGGGCCTCCCTTAAGTGTAAGTCCCAACTTTTATGTATGATCATGCATAAAATCCTCAGCCGAGATGGATGCCTGGAGGGAAGAGTTGTAGGGATCCGAGATAGGTCTCGGATCATATAGGAGGGATCTACGTCCGACGTGTCTCGGAAAAGACATGAGGACGGTCTAGAGGTATAGCTCGCGGGTACTCCAGAAGAACGATTGAATATACGTTATGAAGATGAAAGTTCCTAAAGTCTTTATGAGACGTTACTAGTGAATGATTATGTCGAAACAGCTGGTTCCTCACCTTAAAGCCATGGTTAATGTGCTAAGGCGACGAAGGAAGGAAATAGCCTCATGGAGGCATTGATATAAATAGGGCTCTCACAAGTGATAAGCAAGACAATGATAAGCTTGGAACTTGAGTTACGACACTTGAGTCTCCAAACCCTAAACAATATCTTTAAATCAGGTTTTCCTGCAAGAACATTACGCCCACCGTGGGGCCTCGGTGAAATCAATCCTGTGCACAAACATACCGACAAGCATGCATTTACAATGTCTCGTGCCTCACCACCACCAACGGATCCTCCGGATCTAACCCGATTGCTGGCTATGATTGATGACCCACGCCAGATAACGAAACTTTACAGACAATGTTCAAGCTCTTCACCAAGAGTTTGGACCACGTAAGACGAAAGGAGAACTTTTGAGCCACGCCTTTGTCCTGTGTAACCTGGGAGGATGCCGTCTCGATAACTTCAAACCCCTGCTCGCATCGTATGGGCAAGACAGATCCACAAGAGCATATTATAGCGGTCAACAACACAATGGCACTCATCTGAGCAACCGATTCCCTTAAGTTGCTATGGCCAGCACCTTTAGAGAATCACCTACCGTATATGGGGCTGCCTCGGTGTCCATAGTAAGCTATCAAGATTTCAACCGAAGATTATCCAAAGAGTTTTCTAATCGACACCGCAAGGTGGCCAACACCTCCTTTTCAACGAAAGCAACGCCTTCCAGACACCCGAGATTTCATGCCGACGAACGAGACTATCGTCTCGCACCCTAATCAGAGATATTTGTAGCCGCTGCTCAAAGACGGCCTAAAAGCCGGAGCAGTTCAATGAGTCTTGGCCCAAAAGCCCGCCAAGAGCATGGACTAGATCATTACCAATAATGCTACGTAAAAGGAGAGGAAAGTATGGAGAAACGTGCGCGGATTCTAAAGACAAAGGATCGGACGCGACGAGCGAGCCCGCCCCGAGATGCACTCCGCACGGATCGCCTCGACCGCCAAGGCCACCATCGCGCGCCCGGTTGGCTTTCGCTCCAGGAGACGCTCACACCTCTTAACGCTGTAAGGGAGGATATCCTCCGACATCCATCACCTGGAATGCTCACCCCACCCATAATAGTGAGGTGGACAACAAGACACTTAGAAGTGATCCGAAGCATGGTGTGAGTTCCATCGTCTCAAGGCACACCACGTGCTTTGTATAAGCTGAAGAGAGATTGAAAATTAATTGAGAGGAAAGTCTGTCAACATATCGTAAAGGAAGACCCCAGGAGATCCAAGCAATGAGACTCATCCCAAGACGGACTCGCTTCGATTCCGGCTCAAGAAAAAGGGTAAGGTCAGGAAGAAGTAAAGGAAGCAAGATCGACCCGCACACCTCAACACCATCTCCGGGGCTTGCAGAGGTGGCTCCACCGCCGCCAGGAAAAGGTATGCTCGTGGTTCGCCAGGTGCTCGTGACCGAACCTCAAAATTACCCGAGGATAACCTTTTCGGCGGAAGATGCTAAGGAAGTTCTGCCACATGAGAATGATCCCATGGTGATTGAAGTACAACCGGATTAGTGTCAAGCGTGTTTTGATCGATCCCGAAGCTTCGCGATGTCCTTATTGGGAGGCCTTCAAAGGAATGGGGTTCGAGCCAAATGAATTGCTTCCCTTTAGCGGACACTTGTCGCCCGGTAGCGGTACAAGTCCGGGTACCTCCGCTACCGACTACCTTTGGAGAGGAAGAAAATCCAAAGTCGCTCGTGTTAGGTATCCGTGGTTAATGCAACCACCCTACAACATCATTGGGAGACCTTCGTTCAATGCACTGAGGCGTATTGTCGACAATCGCTCCTAACTATGAAGTACCCCCCGGCACCCGATTGAGCCTGTTGTCCGTGACTGTGGGTCGGCCTAAATGCTATAAAGATAGTTTGAAAGCCAAGAAAGTCGACCGCCGAGGCTTCTCCAAAGCACGAAGTCGGTATGGTCGACATCGATCCAAGAGACGGAACGGGTGAGGACTTACCTCGTGAGGAGGTCAAAGAAGTCCAGATCGGGCCGCTGCCTTCACAAATTACCCATCTCTAACCAATTGATCGAAGGAGGAGGAGACCAAATAGTCCGGTGTCGAGGCAAAACCTGGATCTCTTGCTCGAAGCCATCAGATATGCCGTATTGACCCGAGATCATGTGCCATCATTTATCCACCGACCGGGATCAAACCAAGGTCACAGAGGAAGATGGAGAAGAAAGAGGACAGTCGCTCTGGGAGAAGGGAAAATTAAAGGCGGTTTCGTTAAAGAGGTGCAATACCCAACTTGGTCACGAACATTGTTATGGTAAAGAAGAAGAATGGCAAATGGAGGATGTGTAGATTTCCACCCACCTAAACAAAGCATGCCAAGGATCCCTATCCTCTTCTCACATTGATCGGCTGATTGATAGTTCTCCCGCCTCCCGAGTTTTTGATGCATATTCGTGGTACAACAGATCCGAATGAACCCTACTGACATGGCCCAAAACCGCCTTCATGACAGAAGGAAGAATTTCTACTGGTTATGCCATTTGGATTGAAGAACGCCGTGCGACCTACCAAAGACCATGGATATGGTGTTTGCCCCACCGGTAGGAATATTGAGAAATGAGACGGCATGGTGATCAAAACCAGGACAGAGGCGATCATGTCATTGACATCGTGAGACATTTATGCATTAAGAAAGTTCAATACGCTTGAACCCGGCAGTGTACGCTCGAGTTCAGCCGAAAGTCCCTCGGTTTCATGCTCACAAATCCGGCATTGAGGCCAATCCGATAAATGCCAGCGATCATTGACATGCAAGCCCGACCACGATCCGAAGATAAAGAACTAACCGCCGCTTACCGCGTTGTCTCTTTCTTGTCTTGTGCAGGTGACAAATCTATTCACTTCTTCCGGCAATTAAAAAGAGAGCTCGCTTGAATGGACGGAAGCATTCGAAGCATTCAAGGATAAAGCGACATTATCACACCTTTGCAAGTTAGTCGCCCAAAGAAGGCTCCCATTGATACTGCACCGGCAGGTCCGAGGGGCGATCACCGCTGGTCCGTGATACGTAAGGGAGAGCGTCCAGGTACTTTGTAAGCAAGGTGTTGAGGAGCGTAAACCGACATCGAAGATAGAGAAATTGGCGTTGGCGCCAGGGCGACCGCCCGAAAACTCCGACACTATTTCCTTGGACATCCCGCTAGGTAAAGACTAATTATCCTTTAAAACAAGTGTTCAAGAAGCCGGATTTAAGTGGAGGATGGTGTCTAACGTGGAGCTATCCGAGTATGAAATCGCTTTAGCCTCGTATCAAGATCAAATCCCAGTCTTTACTTGACTTCATGATCGAACTAACCTCCTCACGGAAAGGATTCTACTCAAGGGTGGGTTCTATCGTCACCTTCCTCTAACCTCAAGGGCAGCTGCGCAGGGTAGTGTTGGAAGGTCCGTGGAGAGATAGTTCTTGAATACTCTTTGCGTTTTGGATTCTCCACAAGTAACAACCAAGGTACGAAGCTGCTGGCGGTCTAAGGCGCTCGAGGTCGGAGGACATTTTTGCGTCCGCACCGATTCGCTAGTGGTCGGACAAGTGGACGGATCATTTCGTAAAAGACGCTACTCGAGAGATATTTGAAACAAGCCCTTGTGTTGAGTCGATTTATTTGAGGCGCTTCGAGATACGCCATGTGTCTGAAGAAAATACCCGAAATGACCTTCTATCCCGCCACGCTCTAGGGATTCGAATAAACAAATCGGCCATCCGGAAATACTTCCTGCCTAGTATCGAGAAAGAAGAATCTTTGATGGTTGTGGGGACAACGACGGTGGATGAGCCCGATCATCCGCTTTCTACAACAAGACATATTGCCTGGATGAAGAGAAAGCTAAACGCATCGGAAAATTTCATCCCGGTTCAGAATGGAGTCGTGAAACTATACCGGTTGGGACGCAACACCCATGTCACTAATGCGGTCGGAAGGGATATGTCGCGATTATGAAGGAAGTATGAGGCTTGTGGAAATCATGGTGGAGTTAGAGCCTTAGTGCCGGATCTTAAGGGCGGTATCATCGCCTACTTTAACAAAGGATTGTCAAGAGTATGTGACTCATGTACAAAATGCCGATGTTTGCCCCACCTATCCATACTCCACCGAGTTTTTGCATACCGCTCGGTCCCGGCCTTTTATCATGGGGTGACATCTTGGGGCCGCTCCGTGGCTCCCGGACAATTGAAGTTTTTGATCGTGGCAGATTATTTTACTAAATGGTAGAGGCGGAGGTCGATCTCTCGATCTCAGCAGATCGGGTTGCTTTTACCGAGAAGCATCATTCCGGTTTGGGCTACCTCGGGTTATAGTTTCGACAACGGAACACGCTTTGCCAAAGACCTCGGTAGTAGAATTTTGTAAGGATCTCGGATTCAAAACAGTTTATATCCAGAGCATCCACAGCGAAGCGGGCAAAGCGGAATCGGCCAACAAGGTCATATTAAATGCAATTAAGAAGAAATTGGACTGCCAAGGGTTGGCTGGAAGACTTGCACGGTCTTATGGGCCTACCATACCACAGTTCACTCCACAACCGGAGACTCTTTCAGATGGTTTTGAGCTGATGCCATGATCCCTGGAGAGGTAGTTTTACCTCTCGGCCGGAAAGCTTTGAAGAAGAGGCTAACAACTGTGCCTTGAGTGAGAAGCAGATTCATTGGATGAAATAAGGGATGCAAAGACATCCCGAAGCGGCAAAGAAAGGAATGACAAAGCGTTTTAACTTACGAGTTAACAAATGAGGGTTCAAAGTCGGAGATCCGTACTCAAGAAGGTGACCGACCCCTCCAAGAAAGGTAAGTCGGATTCCAACCGGAAGGACCGTTCGAGGTCTCGGAAGAATTGCAAAATGGAGCCTATAAATTAGAGACATTAGACGGATCAGATCGCCAAGAACTTGGAATGTTGCCAACCTTAAATTTTATTTCGCTTAAAAATGCTTATGTAAGAATAATTGGTGCACTCTTTTCTAGGCAAGGGCCGTGGTTTTTAATGAGGCATCTATCTAATGAAATTATACAAGATCTGATCCATGGCGCAAATGGCGACGATCACGAGCTCGGTCTAAAGATCGCCTCTCAATCCACGAAAGGCCTGTCCCACGAGGAATATTCCTTGGTCAACCTCGGCTTGAGGCTCAACCCTATGGCACGCCAGCTCGGTCTAAAGATCGCCAATACGAAGGCCTGCTCCCCACGAGGAATACCTTGGTCAACCTCGGCTTGAGGCTCAACCCCATGGCGACGTGTCACGAGCCGGGTCTAAAGATCGTCTCCTCATCACGAGGCCTGCTCCCACGAGGAATACTCCTTGGTCAACCTCGCTTGAGGCTCTGAACCCCATGGCGACGTGGTGCCGAGCTCGGCCCAAAGATCGCCTCGATCACGAAAGGCTCTCTCCACGAGGAATACTCCTTGGTCAACCTCGGCTTGAGGCTCGAACCCTATGGCGACGTGTCACGAGCTCGGCCCAAAGATCGTCTCGCACCACGTAAAGGCTCGCTCCCACGAGGAATACTCCTTGATCAACCTCGGCAGAGGCTCGAATCACGCGGCATAATGCTAAAGCTCGGAGCAATCTTACAAACGTATGGAATAAAACAATTTTACTAAAGATGCATCTAGCGATCCTTTAACACTTTCTCCGCCTCGGCAAGTCGGACTCGACGAGAGACATGGGGTTATGAACAAATGTTATGCGCTTTCAAAACCACTAGGATTGCTTGTTGCATCCCGAGGTTTGGGGGGTAAATACTATAAAAGTTCGCAACTGTGCAAAAATTAATAGTAAAATTGTAAAGTTAATTAAAGTAGCCCAAGAGGGCTTAATAGTTAAAATACAATTGCATAAGCCCGGTAGGCTAATATTCAAGATACAAAATGCACCCGCCAAAAAGGTGACTAACTATTGAAACAAAAGAAGAAGTCGGATTGGGGTCGCAGTGGTCGGCATCCACCTTAGCATTCTCTTCGCCGCATCCGCTCTTAGCGCTCTTCGCTAATAGTGGTTTCGCTATCATCTTCATCAACTTCCACCGCTTCCCATCTACAATGGTCTTGAAGTAATCAACCTCCGAGATGTCTATGTCGGGTATAAGCAATTGACCCGAGCTTTAGCACGCTCAAAGGCTAAACCAAGATCCAAAGATACCCATTTGGGATTTCTTCAAAGCTTTTCTCACCGAGCATGATTTTCGTAACTCGAACTTGATGGACATCTCACGAGCTCATCTTTCAAGGTCTTTATCCGCTTGCCGCCTCGAATTCTTCTTTCAAGATTTGTGATGTCATGCAGCCCGAGAGTTTATTCTTGAACACATTGTTGGCATTGAGAAGGAACCGCCGCTATCGCCTTTTGACCTCCGCTCCGATCGGTTTTTCTCTTCTCCACACGGTCACCAGACTCGAACAAACTGGTGAGTACAAGACACCTCATCGTATGAGCTCACCGCTTAGTGATCCGTCGAACCTAGTTCGGGCCATTTGTTCACATCGGTCAGGGTATTCGGATGGTCATACAGAAACTTGAGGCCAAAATCAGCAGCCTGAATCGATTCTCTCAAGAGGCATGACCATAGCCACCCAAAGGTCCTTTAGCAAATTGAGATGGCCCATCGCCGAGTTGGTTTCATTTCCATAACGGTCTTCAACTTTTGGGATGGGCTCTGGGTTGTTCTGTCTCACAGGCGCTCAGGGGAAGTGGAGAGAATGATTGTTTCTCGAGCAGGTCAACGGTCGTAACGTTTTTCTTTTCTTCGGATTGCGCACTTCATCCGCCAAATTGGATTTGGACTCTAAGGTCCACCAAGATCCATACGAGCAGCAGCGAGCCATCGCCATCGCCTTCGCTCTTTCACGACATATCGGTCATTTTGTCCGTGGAAAATGAAACAAGGACAGAAGAGTAAGCATTCAAATAAAGAAAAGTTGAATAAAGCTAAATGAAAAGCTTACCTAGGAAGTCGAGGACTTCCTCGGGAGATAGGGCAAATCTTTGACCCGATCGGTCTGAAGGAGTCCAATTTCTAGGAAAGGATCTCGAATCGCCGCACTATCATAGTCAAAGCGAAATGGAAGTGGATCACAAGTCCAATAAAGAGGGAACTTATGATGTCCATCCATAGATAACATAAGCACCGAGACCCACATCTAACTCGATGAAACTTTGTAACCTTTAAAATGGAAGGCTTGAAAGGATGCCGCATGGCAACCCAATTTGTCCGCTTTTATTTCGAAGAAGGAAAGATGGTGGGGGAGCAAGGCTAATTTGCGCTGGGCGATATCGGTCTCAAGTCCGAAGGGGGAATTGAATGTCAAACTCCTCGATCACTCCAGATAAAATAAAACCACTGGTTTGACCTCTTGAGGCGGATCATACGACACTCTCCCGCACTCACAAGACTCCGTAATCACGCCATCTTCGTGTAGACGAGACATTCCTTAAAGAGCGTGAGGCAGCGATTTCTTCATCTTGTATTAGGCTCCGCTAAAGCCTACAGCTTCTCCTTTGATCAGACGGTTGGTTTCCATTATAAGCTCCACCGAACCTGAAGAGTCAGGGTCAGAATCACTATCAGAAGTAAAAACTTCAGTGCAAACCCTATCGGTGACTCTCTTTAGGTCAGTTATTCTTTGAGCATTGCTCATCTCGCGCATGCATTCCTCAAACAGGGTTTTACGCTTCGCTTCCTATGGATTTTATGACCAAAATCATCGCATTCCCTAATGATGACCATGTTTAGAATGAAACAAAAAGCAATGTAGGGAAAAGAGGATACCTGAGTTTGATGATCGATCGACTGAAAGGATATGTTTCGAAGTAACTGACGGCAAAAGAGTGCAGTAGGATTTGAAAATTTGTAGAGAAAGATTTCCTGGAAAGCAATCAAGTGAAATATAATGAGTAAGAGGAAAGGGTGGCGTAAAATCAGGTTTTCCCTATTATAGGGCAAATATGTAAAAAAATAATACAAGTGACCATGGCTGGTGTCACGGCTCACGTGTCACATTCTTTTGGGAAAGTTTGGAAATATGGCACATCTCGCTAAGGGATTAAGGGTTTAAGCTGTTTGGTCGACACGGATTCAAGAGGCTTAAAACCGAGCGACCAAGGGGGCTTATGATCATGCATAAAATCCTCAGCCGAGATGGATGCCTGGAGGGAAGGTTGTAGGGATCCGAGATAGGTCTCGGATCATATAGGAGGGGATCTACGTCCGACATGTGTCTCGGAAAAGACATGAGGACGGTCTAGAGGTATAGCTCGGTGTACTCCAAAAGAACGATTGAATATACGTTATGAAGATGAAGAGTTCCTAAAGTCT
Organism: Vicia sativa; assembly: GCA_021764765.1. Taxonomy (NCBI): domain Eukaryota; kingdom Viridiplantae; phylum Streptophyta; class Magnoliopsida; order Fabales; family Fabaceae; genus Vicia; species Vicia sativa. The sequence continues at coordinate 194,775,944 of CM038792.1, read as the reverse complement.
TTATGAGACGTTACTAGTGAATGATTACAAGTGAAATTTGGTTCCTCGCCTTAAAGCCATGGTTAATGTGCTAAGGCAGTTACGGAAGGAAGGAAATAGCCTCATGGAGGCATTGATATAAATAGGGCTCCCGCCGGCGGGATAAGCAAGACAATGATAAGCTTGGAACTTGAGTTACGACACTTGAGTCTCCAAATCCCTAAACAATATCTTTAAATCAGGTTTTTCCTGCAAGAACAATGTACATATTCAATTTTTCTTGTACATACTCAAATCATCATTGTTAATATTCAAACATAAACAAATTTCTTTCGTTTTTTTTCATTCGTTTATTTATACACCGAATCCATTGGTTCTAGGAGAAGATTTGTTCCCGATGAAACTTCTTTTAAACCAATGGGCCTCCCTTACGGTGTAAGTCCCAATCCTTTTATGTACATATTCAATTTTTCTCGTACATACTCAAATCATCATTGTTAATATTCAAACATAAACAAATTTCTTTCGTTTGTTTTCATTCGTTTGTTTATACACCGAATCCATTGGTTCTAGGAGAAGATTTGTTCCCGATGAAACTTCTTTTAAACCAATGGGCCTCCCTCACGGTGTAAGTCCCATAACATTCTTTTATGTACATAATATTTCTTTGTACATATCAAATTCTTTCCAAACACATATAAATTTTCATTTGTACATAACACAGATATTTTTTATACTCAAGTACAGACAAACTCCGATCATTTGTCTTCACTTCACTTGAGTATACACAAACCAACATTCTTTCATGTACATACATATCTTTTCTTTGTACATATCAATTTCTTTTCATACAAACTTTCATCTGTACATAATATAGATACTTTTTTCAAACACAGATAAACTTCGATCGTTCGTTTCTGTTTCGTCTGTACATATACACTGAATACCAATGGGCCTCCCTTATGGTGTAAGTCCCAACCTTCCTATGTACATCCTCATCTTCTCTGTACATAAATACTCGTTCGTGTACATATTCACTTCCTTGTACACAACTCAAACTTGTAAATAATCAAGTTACGTTCGTTTCAAACGTCCGTTTCACAGACACTTGTTTATATTTACTTCATAAACTTTTGTAAATAAACATCATGCATTGTTTATATTTCCTTCATAAACTCCTGTGAATACATATCACACACACACACTTGTTTATACAACTGTCTAATTATAAATTAGTCTAACCAATAGGTTCCCCACAGTTGTAGCCTCCGCTTGGGCTTTATACAAGATAATTCATCCCCTGCATGAGTTTAGCCTCCACTTGGGCTTTATACAAGATAACTCTTCCCACAGAGTTTAGCCTCCTCTTAGGCTTCATATAAGAAAACTCATTCGTCTGAGTTTAGCCTCCGCTTTGGCTTCATATAAGACACACTCCCCTGTTGAGTCAGCCTCCTCTTGGGCTTCGTTCAAAAGAACTCCTCATTGAGTTTAGCCTTCTCTTGGGCATCATACAATGAAAGAGACAGGAAATCTCTTAACAGCCTCCTATTGGGCTTCCAATACAAAGAATCACCCACGTTAGGATAGAACCCAGAGTATAATTTCCCGGTGAAATTGCTCTTAATTCCAAAAGGATGGTTTCCCGGTGAAATCCCTTTTAACACAAAGCCAGCCATACCCTATAGCTTCCTCTTGAGCTTCGTACAAGGACCCTCGATGACCCTCGGAATGCCTCCTCTTGGGCTAACAATACAAGGACCCATGGGCTTCTTAAAAGCATCCCTTTAAATCCAATCAATTTCTCCTTGAGATTTAGACATCTATCTTCTCTATGGAAGAAGTATCTCCTCTATCACATCACATACAGTCAAAAACTTTTCAAACTCTTTTCAAAACTGTTTTCAAACAAAAAACATCTTTTAACAGTAAGTGGTAACGCTTGTACACTCAAGCAAAACACCTAATTCTTACAGTTAAAAGATTCAAACATCTTTTTCAAACATCTTTCTTAAACATGTAAGTGGTAACGCTTGTACACTCGAGCAAAACACCGATAGCTTACAACGAAAAAATTTTATCAGTCAATTTTACAAAATGTATGTGATGAAATAGATTAGATACATTTTTCATTAAGATGACATTTGTCTGTCTCTTACTAACATCCCGTTGTTTTCCACTAGCATAAGTGGGAACTACGACTGCTCTGACTTTCTCAACATCCTTTTGAGAATACGTAGGCACAAGGTCTCATCCTTGCCGAGCAAATTTCTATCTCCCTCAGACCAAACAAACCTTAGATCCCTGTAGATCCGAGCTACAAATGCTCTGATTCCCACTAGGGGATATGTATGCAGAAGATCCACAGATCTTTGCGAGCACAATAATAACAAACCCTAGGATCCCACATAATCTATCATTTCTTAAAATCCCAAAGGAGAAACTTTCCCAATCATAGAAATAACAATTAAAACACACAAACATATCAAACATATTCATATATAAAGCTATAGATAACTATATATATTTAGGGTGCTCCATCTATTCCCTTTATATAACCATCCCCCTTACTCAGAATCTCCCCAATGTGTTGCGTCTAGTTTGCGCTAGTCGTTACGCATATCAATATCAATTGAGGGTATTAACAGCTTTCCCCTTTTTCATAATCATTAAATCATCTTTCTTGTGTTGAAAATAATAAAGCTTGATGCTCGCGGCATCTTTATAAACAAATCAAAAGAGTAAATCGTTTTGAGCCAGAGAATCTGAATTCACGTTCGAATCCTCTAGCGCGTCACCTTTTAACGCGAACAGTATGTTCTAACGAATCTCTTTGCAAGTATGTTCTAACGAATCTGTTTTTTTGTAAGTTTGTTGCTTCTATGGTCAAGTCTTGTCTGATGTAATTTCTTGCCATATAAGTCCCTAACTTTTTCCTAGACTGCCCTTGCAGGTTTTCAATCTACTGGGAGATTTATTCTGTTTATGCCTAAGTCGCCATTTCGGGTTTTCAACTTAGCGAGCCATTCTTTTATTTATTTAGGCGAATTATTTCTTGACTACATCAGAATTCAGAGGGTGTGGGAACCCCTCGCAATCCATAGTTTCAAGAATCAATGCACCGCCAGAGAAGGCTTTCTTAACAATGTATGGGCCTTCATAATTGGGAGTCCACTTTCCTCTAGAATCGGAGTTTAAAGAGATGATATTTCTGAGCACGAGGTTGCCTTCTCTGAACACACGAGGTTTGACCTTTTTATCAAAATCTTTCTTCATTCTTTTCTAGTATAACTGACCATGACATGAAGTAGTCATTCTCTTTTCTTCAATCAAATTCAACTGGTCAAATCGATTATGAACCCATTCAGCGTCAGATAATTCAGCTTCCATAATTACACGCAAAGATGGAATCTCAATTTCAATGGGGAGCACTGCTTCCATGCCATACACAAGGGAGAAGGGGTTGGCCCCTATTGAAGTATGAACCGAAGCCCGATACCCATGCAAACCAAAAGGTAGAATCCCATGCCAATCCTTATAAGTAACAACCATCTTGGGATGTTCTTATTTGCAACTTCAACTGCCCCATTCATCTTGGGTCTGTACGGTGAAGAGTTGTGATGGACAATCTTGAATTCTTCACAAAGTTCTGCCATCATCTTATTATTCAAATTCGACCTGTTGTCAGTAATGATTCTGCTTGGCACACTATACTGACAAATGAGAATGTTCTTGATAAATCGGAATACCACTTGCTTGGTAACATTGGCATAAGAAGCCGCTTCTACCCATTTGGTAAAGTAATCAATTGCTACCGAGATGAAATGATGTCCATTAGAGGCTTTGGACTCAATCATCCCAATCATATCAATACCCCCACACAGAAAAAGGCCATGGGGAAGAAATAACATTGAGAAGTGTAGGAGGCATATGAATCTTATCAGCATAAATCTGACACTTATGGCACTTCTTCGCAAATTTGTAATAATCAGATTCCATTGTCAACCAATAGTAACCTGCCCTTAGCATCTTCCTAGCCATAGAGTGTCCATTGGAATGGGTACCAAAAGAACCCTCATGAATCTCATGCATCAACATGTTTACTTCGTGTCTATCCACGAATATGAGCAAGACCATGTCATGATTTCTTTTGTATAACACACCTTCATTGAGAAAGAAAATACCAGCCAATCTCCTCAAGTTCTTTCTATCTTTTCTTGTTGCATCAACTGGATACTCTCGAGTCATCAGGAAACACTTTATGTCATGATACCAGGGTTTATCATCCTTTGCTACTTCCATGTCGAATATATAAGCTGGCATCTCAAGGCGCTCCATGGTGATCTGAGGTACATCATTCCATCGACTAACTTTGTACATAGAAGCCAAAGTAGCCAAAGCGTCTGCCATCTGATTTTCATCCCGAGGAATATGGTGAAGCTCTACCTTGTTGAAGAAAGTCAACAACCTCCATGCATAATCTTTGTAATGGATTAAGCTAGGGTGACGAGTTTCCCAATCTCCTTTAATCCGATTTATTACTAAAGCTGAATCACTGTACACATCAAGAATTTTGATTCTGAGATCAATGGCTTCTTCGAGACCCATGATACAAGCTTCATATTCCACCATATTGTTGGTACAATCAAACATCTACCTTGCTGTGAAAGGGATGTGAGTTCCATGGGGAGTAATGATTACTGCACCAATTCCTTTTCCATAAGCACTCACAGCTCCATCAAACACCATACTCCAACGGGATTCTGGGTCTGGACCTTCTTCAGGTAAAGGTTCATCACAATCTTTCATCTTAAAATACATCACATCTTCATCAGGAAAGTTAAACTCAACAGATTGATTATCCTCAACCGGCTGATGAGCCAGGTATTCTGCCAATACACTACTTTAATTAGCTTTCTGGGTGTGGTATTCGATATCATATTTAGATAACAACATCTGCCAACGAGCAATTCTTCCCGTGAGAGCAGGATTTTCAAAGATGTACTTGATCGAATCCATTCGAGAGATCAACCAAGTAGTATGATTCAACATATATTGTCGCAGACGCTTCGCAGCCCAAGTTAAATCACAATAAGTCTTTTCCAACATAGAATATTGCGACTCATAGTCGCTGAACTTCTTGCTCATGTAACAGATGCCATATTCTTTCTTTCTTGTTTCATCTTGCTGTCCCAAAATACAACCCATGGAACTTTCCAAAACATTCAGATATAGAACCAATGGTCTTCCTTTAACAGGAGGGAGCAGGATAGGAGGTCCAAGCAAATACTCTTTGATACTTTCAAATGACCTTTGTAAATCATCTATCCATTCAAAACCTTGATCTTTCCTCAACAGCTTGAAGATTGGCTCCCAAGTTGCAGTCATATGGGAGATGAACCTGGAGATGTAATTCAAACGTCCGAGGAAACCTCTAACTTGCTTTTCAGTTCTTGGTGCAGCCATCTCTTAAATTGCCCTAACTTTATCAGGATCAACTTTAATTCCCTTATGGCTAACAATGAAACCCAACAATTTTCCAGACTGGACACCAAATGTGCATTTATTAGGATTTAAACGTAGACGATATTTCCTCAAACGGTGAAACAATTTCAACAAGTCTTCCAAATGATCTTCCTCAGTTTGGGACTTGGAAATCATGTCGTCAACATACACTTCAATTTCTTTATGCATTAGATTATGGAATAGGGTCGTCATGGCCCTCTTGTACGCTGCACCAGCCTTCTTTAACCCGAAGGGAATCACTTTGTAACAGAATGCTCCCCAGGGTGTGATAAACGTTGTTTTTTCCATGTCCTCAGGAGCCATCTTAATTGGATTGTATCTGGAAAATCCATCCATGAATGAGAACACTTTGCCTTTTGCAGTACTATTTATCAACATATCAATGTGTGGCAAAGGAAAATCATCTTTCGAACTAGCCTTGTTCATATCTCAGTAATCAACACACATGCGGACTTTTCCATCTTTCTTAGGCACTGGCACGATATTAGCAATCCATTGAGGATAAACTGATGTCACAAGAAAACTTGCATCGATCTGCTTTAGAACCTCTTCTTTAATCTTTATCACCATATCAGGATGAGATCTCTTTAACTACTGCTTGATTGGCAGACACTAAGGCTTCAACGATAAATGATGCTCCACAATATCAGTATCCAACCCTGGCATATCTTGATACGATCAAGCAGATATCTGCATACTCTTTCAGCATTTCAACCAAAGGACTCTTCACCTCAGGATGCAGCAATGCTCAAATCTTGATTTCTTTCACCTCTTCATCAGAGCCCAAATTAATGACTTCCAATGGCTCTTTGTACGGATGAATGGTGTTTTCCTCGCGCTCAAGTAACCGAGAAACTTTTTCAGGGATCTCATCAAATTCCTCTTCTTCGGCTACATATACAGGATGTTCAAAGTTGGAAGAGGGCCCGGGATCATTATTTTAAATGGTTTTACGAATTAATTTGCACATATGATTATGATTGATTTTAGAAACTGACACATGTGACAAATGATTATGCAGATTTTATTCAATTATTATTTATTTTTGTGAAAAGGATTTTTTCTGATTACCATTTTTCAAGAAAAAGCAGAAAATAAAAGACACAAATTTGGAATGAAAAACAAATTTTTATTGATGATCCTAAATTTCAAAACAAACAGATTTTGCCCAAACAACATCACTTTCACCTTCGGCAGAGTGAAAGGATTATTATTAGAAAATTTAAACAAGCTAAAGTGAATTACTTCGACACATGAATGCAAGTGAGGATGTCAATAGCAGTCCAATTACAAACTCTGACGCCATTCATCACAAAGTCGGGTATTTCCTACTATGATCCATCTTCAACAATGGCATTGACTCCTGGAATAATAGGATCAAGATAACCAGCACTCCGAAAAACATCTGGATAATTGGCAACAACAGGTCCTAATTTCAGCATCTCTCTCCTAATCTTCGTGGAAAACCCTAAACCAAAACCATTCTTATTCACTTTTGGCCCAATAATCTGTCCCCAAGCCTTGCTTGAACCTTTTTGAACTACATTTTGGGCATCTTTTAATGAAGTAATGGAATCCTTATTCCTCTGGATATTGTCAATAGATAAAGCTTGGAACTGCGTCCCAACAACGGCTTTATCAACTTCTACTATGGAGAAAGACAACAAATGAGAAACTAACATGGCTTGTTCTCCTTCCACAATAATCACAGCACCTTCACGAACAAACTTCAACTTTTGATGGAGAGTAGAAGTCACAGCACCTGCCTCATGAATCCAAGGTCATCCCAACAAACAACTATAAGTAGTAAATATATCCATTACTTGGAAAGTGATTTGAAATAAATAAGGGCCAATATGAATGGGTAAATATACTTCCCCAATCACAGATTTACGAGAGCCATCAAAAGCCTTCAAAATGGATCGGAACTTCAACATCTCCTTCTAGAATAGTGGCATAATACTTATATGGCACAACCTTGATGGAACTATACGGGACAGGCCCAGGAAGACTAATAACTAAAGGAGCAACTTGAGGTTTGTTGTAGTAGGTCACCTCCACAGGAGTAGGAATATCAAAGTGTGGCACAATAACATTTACATATGCTTCTTCACCAGACTCATCAACAAAGAAATATTCATCTGCAAAAATATATTCATCATTAGATCTTTCAGACAAACTTTTGATCATACTGACGTCATTGTTGAAACCAACAATGCGCACTACAATTTGAATGATGCCCTCGTCTAGAAGACGTTGAATATCTCTTTTCACAACATCACAACAACGATGATCTATGCTACAGACTAAGCAGACACTATATTGGTGAAACTCTTGCCCTTCAATGAAATTGAACTCGGTGTGTAAATTCACCAGATTAGCATTAGTCTCGTTTACATCATGGATTTGGACTTCTCTAGGAGGACCATAAACAACATTTACTTCAACTTCAGGATCATCCTTCAATCTGATAACCTGAATAAGGTTCCTGTCCATCATATCTTGAAGATCACTTTTTATCTCATCACAACCACGTGTATCACTACTACACACATTACAAGTAGCATGATCATGGGCATAATAACCAACTTTGTAGAGAGCTACATTCATCTTCACTAGATCTCCGATGATCGAATTCACATCATAAACCCTGATCTCTTCATCAATCATATTCACGACATTTCCATGCTTGGGAAATGGATTCCCTTTCACATTATGACCCATGTCTTTGAAGGACAATAAACCCGAGTTGACCATATTTTGCACTTCTAATTTTAACGAATAGAAATTCTCAATATTGTTCCCTAGAGCTCCTTGGTGATACGCGCAAGTCTGACCAACTTTGTAATTCCACGGCAAAGGATTCGGAACAGCTGGAGGAGCCCTTGGTTGCACCAAGTGTCTCTGAATCAATGTCGGATACAACTCCGCATAAGTCTTTGGAATTGGATCAAACGGTTCCCTCTTTGGGCCTTTCCATTGCTAAGACACTTTATTATAAGGAATGGTTGTTGGAGCAGCAGCAGTAACAGGGGTAACATCAACAACTTGTTGTTGATTTTGATGGCGTGTGTTAGGAAACTTAGCTCTTCTTTCTTGAACAACAACATTGACATCTTCCATCTTCTTCGAGAATCCAAAGGATGACTTCTTAACGCCATTCGATCCTTCTCCTTTCGAAAATCGTCCCTCTCGAACAGCTTCTTCTAGACGGACTCCCATGCTTACCATTTTAGCAAAATCATTTGGTGCACTAGCCACCATATTCCTGTAATAGAAAGGACCCAAGGTTTTCAAGAAAACTTTGCTCATCTCTTGCTCACTTAGAGGAGGTATAACCTGTTCAACAAGCTCACACCATCGCTGAGCATACTCTTTGAATGATTCCTTATATTTTTGAACCATTTCCCTTAGCTGATCACGGTCGGGCTCCATGTACATATTATAATTGTAATGCTTCACAAAATCTTCATCCAAATCATTGAAGGTATGGATGTCACTAATATCTAGATTCATGTACGGTCTCAAAGCTACATCGGTCAAACCATCTTGAAAGAAGTGAATGAGCAGACGCTGGTCTTCAGTATGAGTGGACATCCTTCTCAAATACATCATCAAATGGTCATGGGGGAAAGAATTTCCCTTGTACTTCTCAAACTCTGGAACCTTGAATTTAACATGCACTTTCACATTAGGAACTATTTCACTCGGAGGTGGAAGTGGATTATCAAACTCTTTGGTGAAAACAGAAGTAACATGCACCACAGGAGGCGCAGAAACAACAGGCATAGCATGCACCACAGTAGGTGCCAAAATAGTAGTAGGCTGGACCAATGAGGTCACTTGAGTAGCAGGATTGTAACCTTCAGGCATGAAATTTTCTAGCATTCCCCAAGGATAACCAGGAGGCATATGGTGTTGGACGGTAGAAACCATTGGCACAGTAGAAACTTTAACATGCTGAACTTCAGAGGTAACAGTTGTCTAGAGCATATGAGGAGAAGGCGGAGGAAGAGGTGGCTGATTCTGAGCAGCCACCAACTATTCCACCATAGCAGTCAAGTTGGCCATATTGGTCCTCAAGGAGATAACTTCTTCGCGCAGCTCACGATTCTCTTGCTCTAGGTTTTCCATCTTCTTGGAGTTGGCTCGAGTGTTATATTGATGCAACAGCTTGAAGACTGAACGAAGCAGAGAAACGGATAAGACACCTGGGAGAGTATGAAAATGCAAGAATGTGTGTATCATGATGCATGACATGAAATGCACATGATTTGTTTTATTATTCTTTTATTTTTATTCATTACTCAAGGAACTTAATAAAGACAATTTAATTTGCAAATATCAAAGTATAACACAATTGAAATATTGAATAAAACTCATATCATTAATAAAAATATTTTGAGGATTACAACTCTTCAATACAATTTTCGATGAACCCAAGTACAATAGAGCATAAAATAGAAACTAGAAGTCCTAAAGAGCCAAATCTGCAGAAGACCCTTCATCAGATGACCTCTTCCTCTTGAGCTTCATGTCTCTTCCTTCAGCTGCTCGTTCTCCAACATGTACCTGTCAACATAACCTTTCCAAGCACCAGACTCGGGAGAAGTATGAGCAAAAGCACTAGAAGCTGGGTGAACACTGGAAGAAAAAAATCCTCCTACTTCTCCATGATCTCTAAAGCACGACTCTCAAGAGTCTCAATCAAATCATCCTTTTATTTCAACTCTACTGCATGAGACATCTTCAAGGTATGATACTTATTGTTCCAAGCTTCTTTCTCTTGTTGCATCCTAACCAAAGAAAACTGAAGATCCTCTACATCATCTGAACCTGAGTAGTAGCCAAGAACAAATCAGCAAGAGGCTCCTCTCGAGAATACAACATCTTCAGCTCAATAGCTCTTGCTTGAACCCGTAGAAGATAAGGCTCCAAAGAAACAACCCCTCTCATCCCCAGATTCTCATTTTTCCTATGAATATGACGCCAAGATTTCTCTATATCCTTCCAAGCTGCAATGTGTTATTCACCCTCTTTAAGAAATAAGCCACTCAAATAAATACTCTTTGATTTATCCCTCATCGGATAACCAAGCTGACAATGCGCAAGAACAGGATTGTAGTTAATGCATGCCTTTGTACCAAGAAGAGGCACATTGGGAAAGCTACCACAATTGTCAATAATCTCTACATCATAATAAACCCGACGATACCACACAATATCAGAATGAGTAAGAGCCATGATCTTCGGTGCCCAACGATATCCCCTTCTAGGATCCCAAAAAGCATTAGCTGTAGGTAAATGAGAAGTAAACCAATGGTATATCAAAGGTGTACAACAAATAATCTCTCCTTCTTGACGGAAGTTTCGAAGGTGAATAGAATAGTAAGTCTCTGCAAGAAGTGTGGGAACTGGATTCCCAATCATGAAGATCCTAATAGCATTAACGTCAACAAAGTTGTCAACATTGGGAAATAAGAACAAACCATAGGCAAGCAAGATAACAAGCTTTGTTCAAAAGAAATGCAGCCGGTAATCCTCTGATACAACCCTTGGTAGTCGTATTGTCTTCAATCTCAGACCTCTTCAGATGGGTAATAGCAGCAATCTCATGATACTATAAAGTACTGAATTAAAGGCGAAAACTTGAAATATTTTTCCTGCTAATTTTTCCGCACAATGTCGAATTGCTTTTAACGTCCTGTCTTTAAAATCGAAATATCAATATCATCGACATATAAATAACTTAACACGATGCAAGAAACAGGTAGAGAGATAAAAATGCATGAAGTAAAATAACGGGTATTTTACAACTACAAAACGATACGAAATTTGGTTTAAATTGACTTTCGGTCAACCTAAACGCAACTAAATGTGATGAATGGATGACATTAAAATGCCAATGACCTAATGGGAGCATATGTAGATGAATGTGATGCCTAAGTCAGATAACTTGAAGTCAGGAGGGAAAATTTTGGGGTATGACAGCTTCCCCTATTTAAATATCTTTAACCAGGCGATTTGAAGAAACATTTTTTAATCGTCTAGTAAAAGATAATTTAAATACAACAGACCCAAATTTGCCCTGAAAAAACAAAAATGGGTATGATACGCATGCAAACAAGATGATATGAGAATGCCATGAACCAAAAAGCAACAATGATTTCTTGGTTATGCAATATGTATGAGTGCGGGGGAGAAAGCTCATCAAGGTGGTTAGAAAATAATATTGACAATGGACTAAATCTCTCAAAAGTTTTGGCTATCCACCGAGAACGATTTTCAACTTCTTCTTCAACCAATACATTTCATCTAGAAAGGGTAACAAAGCGATCATTCAACAACAAGCTAAAACTTCACCCATTTAAGTATTTGGCAGATCAACGAAGAACTATCTCCCATGATGAAGAGATTGTCATTCATCGGAATAAAAAATCAACGACTAACTGTCTCTTATCATGAAGAAACTGCCATTCATCGGCAGAATGAATTAACGATGAACTGTCCCTTATTATGAAGAAACTGCCATCCATCGGCAATAACAAATCAGCGACGAACTATCTCTTATTATGAAGAAACTTTCATCCATCGGAATAAAAAATCAGCGGCGAACTGTCTCTTGTCATGAAGAAACTTTCATCCATCGGAGTAACAAATCAGCGACGAACTATCTCTTGTCATGAAGAAACTGCCATGCATCAGAGCAACATATTAACGACAAATTGTCCCTCATCATGAAGAAACTTTCATTCATTGAAATAACAAATCAACGACGATCTGTCTCATATCATGAAGAAACTGCCATCCATCGGGATAACAAATCAGTGACGAATTGTCTCTTATCATGGAGAAACTGCCATCGATCGACATAACAAATCATCAACGAACTGTCTCTTATCGTGAAGAAACTGTCATCCATCAGAACAACCAATAGCAACACAATATTATAACCATATGTTGAAACTTCAATCATCTTTTGCCAATCACCATCAGTAGTCGAATGCAGCAATGCACATAACCATATGCAAAACTTCAATGATAATCATCATTTTTCACTATTAACCAATAGCAGCACAACACATAACCATATGTTGAAATTTCAATCATTCTATGCCAATCACCATTAGCAGTCGAATGTGATTGTCATACCCCAAAATGTGCCCTCCATTTACTCAAGAGATTTCATACATCTATACTCAAGGATTCCTCAAGAGTTGGTCAGACAAACTCTCTCCTAGACAATCAACCCAAACTAGGGTTTGGTATCTCTCAGGCCAAGATGGGCTTCCAAAATCTCCAATGGTCTTCATGCCTCCTCATATGCTTCAAAGATTCTCCATGCCAAGTTTCAAGCTTCACAGATCAAGTTTCCTCAAACAATTGCTCAGATGGTTGAAAATCAACAGATTGGACAAAAAGTCAACTATGGTCAACATACACAAACTTCATAATTTTTGTCAACATCCTCATTTTGAAGTTACATTCATCATTTGATCAAGGATTGATCATGATTCATCAAGAAAACTCAAGATTTGCTCAAAAGTCAAACTTTCTAAATTAGGGTTTCTAGATGAAAAGTCAATCAACTTTGATGATCATAACTTTCTCATACTTTCTCAAAAATTTTTCCACCACCTCTTGTTTTGAAGGAAATTAAATTCTCTACAACTTCATGTCTCACAAGAATGTACAAAAAATGCTTCATTTGAGAGGTATAGCTCAAAACATTACAGGTCATTTTCAAAGTCAACAAAAAGTCAACTTTTTGTTTTGAAGATATATTGAGCATAGAAACCTCAATTGAGATGAGACCAAAAAGGTTGGTTAGGGGACTCTTAGAGCTTTCCAAAAAGTCCAAGACCACTCAAAAATGTGAAAAATTGAGCAAGATACACCATTCACAAGTTGGACAATTTTGAAGGAATGCACAAAGAGAGATACTTCTAAAAATCAAATTTTTTGCAAATGGGCTTGCTTTTTTTTCTTCATCCAAACTTATTCCTCATACAATTAGGAATATCCAAGCCCAATGCCACGAATTTTTATTTTATTTTTCTATTTAATTTGGAATTTATTCATTTAAATACAAATTAAATTTAAAAATCAAGTATAAAATCAAAATTAATTACAAAGTTGATTTTTATTCTTTCCTTGAGACCCAAGCAACTCACAAAGGCCAGCAAATTTCGAAATTTGATCAATATGGCAAGATTGGATTGAAATTAATCAATTTTGAAAATTTGATTTTGTACAAAAATCAAATTTGATTTGCTTTGAATGTTGATTGATTCTTTCCCAAAACCATTCCAAATCCATCCAGTATAAATATATGATGCATACCTATCAAGAGAGAACAGAAAAATTGGCTCAAGAACCCTAACCTAAAGTCAAAAAATTTGTGCACTTGAAGCAACTAGCAGCCATCGATCCAATGGTTTCAAACGATTTTGAGGATTCAAACATATTCCTTGACATCCTCGAAGCATTCAGCACCTTTACTTTGCCAAAACCATCAAGAATCGTGAAAATCGAATTTGGTTTGCTCTTGAAATTTCAAAATCGTATTCTTTCATTCATGCATTATTAACATGTTTTGTGTTTGTTTTGTGATTAGTGATGTGTTTGCAAGCTCGGCACTCCAATTGAATTTCCATGGCCGAATGCATAACACCATTGTTAGGGTTTCGAGGTTTAGGGTTTCACAAAATAGGAAAATTGGACCATGAGACCTATACCAATGCATTCGAATGATCTCGTGAATCGAACCATGGCTTTAGAATGTATTTATATTATGCGTGTTGCTTTTTGATTTTGTATGTGAAGCGTCGAGCAAAAGCCGATCAAGTTTCAAAATTCAAAAGGTAGGAGACGAAGTCGCGCGGAACGAAGCAACTGTTTTCTTCCACTCACTCCGTTTCCAAACAGTGAAGCACGCTAGCACAGTTGGTCAAGGCATGTGGACTTAAGATTTCGCTCCAGGGTCATGAGTTCGATCCCTGCCAGGACCGGTTTTTCATTCTTTTTTCCAAACTTGCATTATTTTCTATTTTCTAATTATTTTAATATTTTTCATTATATTTCAATTCTTTTCACAATTTTATTTCTGCATTTAAAAATCATCAAAAATTAATTTTCTTTTTGCATTATTTTCATAAAATCTTTATTTAATTTATAAAATTAAAAAATACAATTTTGCATGCATATTTATTTTTATTCATAATTTTGCATTTAAATCACTTTTAATTCATTTTAAATTATTAAATTGCATCCAAAAAATCCCAAAAATTTATTTTATCATATTTATATTATTCCCAGCATGTAATAATTTTCTCATATAAAAATTTGCATTTTTACTAACATTTTTTTCTCTTGTTCGATTCATATCGTATTTTCCGATTCCTCATTCCTTTACAGGTTGATCCGATTTAGACGATTCTTTCTTTATCATTTTATTTTTTCAATAATGTAACTGTCTATGGGATGTAATAGTTTAAATTAGGACTTTATTTTCCGCATTTTAAAATTATGTATCTGCCCCAAAGCCATGTAATAGCAGGACATTTACCTTTCCGTACTTTACATTCCGCATTTTAATTTCCGCACCCTATAAATTGCTAGTAACTAGGCGTGTATGGCAAGATAATAACGAACATAGTCCACTAATTTGCAAGATAAAATATCTGAAATCAACACACTTCTTTCACACACGCACCTTTAGGTAATTCTCTCGTTGCCTTTGCGAATTCAAAATGGTCATGTCCTCGAACGTAGAGGTATCCTAGCACCGCTGCCTTCCAAACAAATCATCATAGTCCCTTCGATACAAAGATCATAAGACCCACGATGTCGCCCAAATACATGATCTTGACCTCGATTGTCGCCACGAAAATGATGATAGTCCTTTGAATGTGCTAGGATACTTCCTACAAGTTGCCTTCTATGACCATCCGATGTCCCTTCGAATGTCCCGCTTACATCCAACGAATGGAGCTACCTATTAACTAATAGTATGGCTAGCGCTATTCTAAAGGAACGAAGTACAAAACGACCAATTCGAGGGTAATAAGTCTTTAGTTGCTTGCTCTAAACCAAATGCTTTTCACACCACACACTCTTTTTTAAAAGTTCAAACTCTTTTCAAAACGAAACATTTCCAACACTTTGTATACTCCTACATGAGTCATTACAAAGTCAAAGCGAAATGCCTTTTTCAAAACATTTTTTTGTCAAACACACAGAAAGCAATTTTAAAAGGTGATCTAGAGCAACTAAGAGCCCGTAGATAACTACGGATGGAAAGGGGTACTAATACCTTCCCTTTTCATAACCATTCTCCCGAACTCAGAATCTAAACGAAGGTCTTTTTCTATACTTTTACCTTCCCTTAATTGGATAAAAATAAAAGTCGGTGGCGACTCTTGCTATCCGCACATTTGCGATACAAAAATCTACAAAGTCAGTTCACCGTATCACAGAACTGGCGACTCTGCTGGGGACCCACCCTAAAAGAGAGAATTGCCTTAGGGATTTCTAGATAACTTTTATTGCTTTTTGTTTGACTTGTATGCTTTATCTTTAAGGGTTGCTTGGGTATTATATTTGTGGGGGATCCTACACCGATCCGGTTTCCTTTTAGGTAAGAAATAATCATCGCGACCGCTAGACGATAACTAAGCGGTCAACATGATGGCTACGTTAGCGTGACACTTTGGTTGTCCCGATACTCTTCATTCCCAAGTTGAAGATAGTATTTGGCTTCGTGGTGTCATCAAGCGCTAACTAAACTTTTAGAACCTTAATTGACCCATCTTGGCCATTAGAAGGTAGTGAGATGGTCGGCTTTGGTGCGACTAAGGTTGGTTGATACTCGATGCTACGCTATCGAGATCGACTTTTGGGATATTTTGGTCGACCACTTGGCGTCGTATTGAAATAAACGCCACGAGAAAGATCAATGATGTGAGATTCCTAGAACCCGTTACATTATTATAGGACAGATGAACCAACTCAAACTTTTGGTAGGGTAATCACCTATACCTCTTGCAAGCCTTAAACCTAGGCTCATTGTGTGAATTGCTTTGTGTGCCAAACATGACATCATGACATCATTCGCATTGCATATCATTTCTAACTATTTCAAGGACCTAGGATTTATCTTTGCTGCTTTTGTAGGTATTATGGCTTCTAGAAAGACTATCCGAATCAACTTCATGGGTATACCTTCTCACCAAAGAATTGGTTTCGTAAATTCCGACCATGCTCGCCATCAAAAGACATGGTTATCTACTTGATTTGGTTATCTCCGGTTTTAAGAAGATATGATGCATGTCCTATTTCAGCTTCTTTGATCCAAACACCATTGCTTTACATTCTGATTATCGTTGGTTCCTACCTTGAAGAGTTCTCTAAGCTACTGGGTACCTATTCTTGACCAAATGCCATTCACCTTTAGAAAAGGTTCCTAAGTATGAAGACATCGATCCGCTTACATCTTAAGCGCCGACATTGAAGCCAATTGGGAAACCGTATGGAGTTAAGGGTTTACTTTCCAAGTTCTTAATTAAGAAAGCCCGAGAATTCCTCAAAGTTATGAGTTTCCATGCATTTGAAGACATTGTGGCCTTGTTAATCTATGGTTTGGTTCTATTCCTAACTCGGATCAATTCATAGATGTCAATGCCATCAAGTTGTTTCTTACCCGCAATCCAAAGGCCTACTTTACTTGGAGACATCCTACATTCTCTCCACACTGCATTACTAAGAGACAAGGAACTCTCATGTGTTGCATACCGTTACTTTCAAGGTGGTTTATTTCGCACCTTCCTCCATCGCTTTGAAGAATGAACAAAGGATGAAGTGGTCTCAAAGATTAATGTCACTCTCATTCCGATATCCGTTGGAGTCTTTTCTCTCAAAAGGACTTCACCTTCATTGAGCGTGGAGAATTCTAATGTACCACTACTTGGTATAAGGGAGGTACTTACAACCCTTCCTTAGCTCTACGCCGCTTTAGTTTTGCTCAAGAGATGGCCCACATGATATGCTTCTCCAAGATATTGTGTTCGACTACAACCACGATCTCCGTAGTTACCGACTAAGGTTCATACACGCTTGGGGCATGGTAAAGAAGACTCGATACCAAGAATTTGGGGCACCGTAACTCCATTCCTTGGGAACCTTACCTCAAATGGGTGCGAGCTCGAGCTCAAAACCTCATGATGCCATTCACTGTTCTACCAAGAATTATGGAACCGTTGTTATAGGTGACGTACTTATACCGCTCTCTATCCCGACATGCCACCGATTTTGAAGACTTGAAGAGATCCCGGATTCAACTCAAGGAAGAGAGGATACCTTTGAAACTCTGTTATGCAAGCGAGAAGAAAGTGTTAGAGTTGACCAAGCTACTTCACGAGGAGCGAAACATCAACGCCACATCGGCACCAAGAGGAAGCCCATGGGAGACTTAGAGATTTAGGATTTATTTGTTTTCTTTTATTGTTTTGAACTATCTCTTGTACTTAAAAAGAAAAAAAGAAGAATAAAAAGAGAGCTAATAAATGTTTGTTCATTGCTTGTTTAACAAATTTAAATCTCTAAGGTCCTTGAAAACATTGCATTGCATTCGCATAAACATTGCATACCATAGCATAACATTGCATCACTGTACATTGAAGATTGGTTTTCTCATTTGCTCGCTATTTATTTTAGCGTAAATGGCTCTTGAACACTGTCAAAGATCTTCAAGCTCGTAATGCTGGCCAAATAGTTTACCACTTGGTCCAAGGCCAAGAAGATCCAAGAAGCTCATCAATAGAAAGAAGAAGGTTGTTGGTCTTCTCAACATGGGCAGACGCTACAAAGGTGGTCCCAGAGTGGTTAGTCGAATTGAGCTCTCTGAAGGAAGTGTCAAGAAGGAGGACGAACAAAGTAACAAAGGTGGTGGTGAAGGCAGTCAGCCTGAACTTGAGAAGAACTATGATGATGGCCAATACTCTGATGAAGATGACAAGTACAAGCAACTTGAAGACCGTCTGAATGCTGTGGAAAACCTGAAGATGTCTGGGCTGAATTTTGATGACCTGAGTCTTGTCCCTGGTGTTGTGATTCCTCCCAAGTTCAAAGTTCCAACTTTTGCCAAGTATGATGGCATGTCTTTCCCTAAGCTACATTGAAGTCCTATGTTCAGAAGATCAACCCCCACACTGAGGACAGAAAGTTGTGGATGCACTATTTTCAAGAGAGTTTGTCCTAACTCGCTAGAGTGGTACTATCGCCTAGAGAATGACCGATCCGCACTGGAGTGACTTGGCGATGCTTTCTGCAATATGAGTACAATGTCAATTGACACCCACCGCATGCAACTACAAAGCATGTCTATGGGTCGTGACGAGAAGTTCAAAGAGTATGCTGAAATGGAGAGATCTAGCAGAGTTCACCACCCTTGTCCAATAGGAGTTGGTTGATATGTTCATGGGAACACCGAAAGGCCCATTCTTCAATCATCCGATTGAAATTCTTCACCGGATTCACCGAGTTGATATTGACAAAGAGCGATCGTCGGTATCAAAAGTGGAAGATTCGTGTAGAGACATCTTCAAATGATGCTAAGAGATCTTTGTGGTAAGAAAGAAACTAATGCCGTATGGTCGAAAAGCCGAGCCAAGACCGACCGTGCTCAATCCGTGGGGGGCCAGGATCTCCAATCCTACATCAAGACAACCTCGCGAACCACAGCTTTACGAAGACGCTATTTAAGATCAACATGCCTTTGTCGCAAGCCTTGCAACACATGTTGAAAGTAGAGTGACCTTGAGGGATCCTCCTCGAATGTCAATACCTCTCCAAGTACAATCCTAATGCTAAGTGTGCTTACCATTCCAATAGCCCAGACATAGTAATCGATGATTGTTGGGCTCAAGAACAAGATTCAAGATATGATTGAAGCTAAGCATTGAATTTGATCCTCCGCTGAGACCAATGTGATCACGCCTATGCCTAACCATGACAAGGGTTCCAATGTTGTTGGTGACGATACTTATGTTTTCAACATAGATGACTTGACCATTCCTCCGATGATTAAGAAGAATTTGCAAGCCTGTCAACCCAAGATGCCCAGAGAACTGTTGGTGCCCATCCGCTACCGATGGTTGTGCTTGGTTGAGAAGACGTGTTCAAGGTATGATGGATAACCGTGAGAAACTATTCCCGAAACCACCGTGCGTAAGTCGTGTGAAGAAATGTCTAAGTTGAAGATTGACAATGCAAACGAAACTGCACTATCTGTGGGACACCTTGGGCAGCCAAGTGGAAAGTATGATTACATGGTGAAGTACATCGCCCCGAGAGTTACAAGATTCCTATTGAAGATGTTAAGGCGACCGGATGGGGTGACGATTTCCGTAAGATTATGCCGATGTTAACACAAAGGATTTGCTCACGATCCCGTGCCTAGAGTGGCACCTCTCATCATTACTTCTCCACTGGCCCATATTCCTCCGACAAAGCTATTCCTTGGAATTATGGAGTGATGTTTACTATCATGGCGCAAGCAAGACCCTCGACCATTGAAGATCTTGCTTGAAGCTACCATTCCCGACATTGACAATATCACCGGATCAAGTAAGGTGACTCGGACCGAAGAGTATTCTCTCAGATATCTCCTCCAAAAGACATTGCGACTCCAACAGATTCCAATTTATTCAATCCATTCCCAAGCTAGAGGGAAAGAACCATGACTCATCCCGCCACCGTAAGTACCAAAGGAAGTTATCAAGACACCTCCAAACAAGAAATGGAGGAAATTCAAGATTATCAAGAAGAGTGACTACAATGTTGTGGAACAGTTGGGACAGACCGCCCAAGATCTCCATGCTTGCTCTACTTCTTGTGCTCTAAGGCTCATGCTAATGCCTTGGTGAAGTTTCAAGAATGCTCACGTGCCGCAAGACACTACGACCAGCTCAAGTTTGTATTGCTAGGCCGCCAACAACGCCTAGGCTTCTCGATGTCGATTTGACTCACGAAAGAACACAACAAAGCCTTGCACCTCTCTCGCTGAATGCAAGGGCACTACACTATCTCATGTTTTGGTGGATACCGCTCGCCTCAATATCCTTCCAAGACCGCTTTTGATCGACTTGATGTCAAATGGTTGGTTCGAGGCCCGGACATTATTGTGAGAGCTTTGATGGTTCTAAGCGAACAAAGATTGGAGAGCTCACTGTTAAAGTCGGTTCCCGACTTTCGATTCTACTTTCTTTGTCATGGACATCCGTCCACTTACTTTTGCCTACTTGGACGCCCTTGGATACATGGGGCGGCATACCTCTACCTTGCATCGGTCAAGTACCCGTGAAGGGAAGGTTGTTACAGATGGTGAAGAAGAATATATGGTCACCATCTACGTCATTCCGATACCTCGAGATGGAGGGTGAATTTTGAAACCCCTCAAGCTTTTGAAACAATCCCGAGTCATGCCTGCGACTCTCCCGCCACTCCCGGTTACACCGCCGCCAGGATGGCCTCACCGAAAGATGCTCAAGTCTTGAACAAGGAGGTAGTACTATTTGGGGTCAGCCCCGATCTTCCTTTCAAACCGACAAGACCGGTTTAGGCTTCACCATCAAGGGTCAAGATGATACGCCGAACGTGTCGGCCAACTTCCTTTCCGCATCGCCGAGTGGAATCCATGCTATAGAAGACGACGACAACGACTTCGACATCGCAAGTGGATCTTCCCAACCCGCATCATGGACTCAAGAATTGGAAGATCAAGACGCCATACCAATCTCCTTTAGTCGAGTAATTGCTCTTGTTTTGTTTTGCTTTTCGTATTTCTTTATGTTTTGAACAATAAACTTTGAAAGCCTAGTGCCTTGCACGGGCATCATGGCTCGCTTATAGGGTTATTATCTGTCGTTATGTATTTTCATTCAATAAATCGTTGGACTTTTGCATTCAATTGTTTGTTTTCTTTCTTTACTTTATCACCCCTTCAAAAGCTATGTGTTTACACACACCCACGTGATACATCGCGTAATCACTCCGAATCTCGTTAATAACAACTATACTATTGCTAAATATGACTTCGATAATCCGATCTACCAAGTCAAGACGAAAGTGAGGAAGATTATGAAGTGCCGGAGAACTTGCTGATCGCTACAACAGAAGAGCGAGTTATACACCACACGAAGAGCAAGTTGAGGTTGTGAATTTGGGTACCGACGAAGATGAAAAGAGATCAAGATAGGAGCGGGTCTTGAGAAAGGTCAAAGAAAGGTTAATTCAGATGCTACGAGACTATATTGAGGTTTTTGCTTGGTCATACGAGGATATGCCGTGTTTGGATATTGATATTGTGGTACACCTATTGCCGATAAAAGAAGGTTTTCTCCAAAAAGAAGGTCTGTCGCATGCGTCCCGAAATGTCGAGAAAATCAAAGCAAGTTATGAACAGCTCAACACCGGTTTCTTAGCTGTCACCTCTTATCCCCTGGGTTGCAAATGTGGTACCCGCACTAAGAAGGATGGCAAGGTACGAATGTGTGTGGATTATAGAGATCCGAACAAAGCAAGTCCGAAGACGATTTTCCACTCCTCATATCGATGTTCGTTGACAACACCGCCAAAGACAAGGTTTCTCCTTCATGGATGGTTTCTCCTACAATCGATCAAAATGGCTCAAGACATGGAGAAGACTACTTTTGTTACATGGGGTACTTTCGCTACAAGGTTATGCCGCTTGATCAAGAACGCAGCGCCACTTATCGTCTATGGTGACATTGTTTCATGACATGATTCATCACGAGATAGAGGTCTACGCCGACGACATGATAGCTCGCTCACGATCAAGAAGAACATCTAGATCATTTGCGTAAATTGTTCGACAGTTGAAGAAGTGATTGAGATCAATCCCAACAAGTGCACCTTGGAGTCGATCCGAAAACTCCTAGGGTTTGTTGTCGATGGTAAAGGTATTGAGGTTGACCCCGCCAAGGTTAAAGCTATTCAAGAGATGCCACCCCGCACCGAGAAAGAGGTCGAGGTTTCGGCCGACTAAACTACATTGCCGATTCATTGCACACCGATCGCTACTTGTGAGCCAATCTTCAAGTTACTAAAGAAAGATCAAGTAGTGGAATGGAACGACGATTGCCGATCGCTTTTGACAAAATCAAGGAGTACCTATGTAATCCTCCTATACCGATGCCACCGCCAAGGAAGACCTCTTATCATGTATTTAAGTTAGAGAATTCAATGGGTGTGTGTTGGGAAACATGACGAGTCCGGTCGAAAAGAGCATGCAATATACTACCTTAGCAAAAGTTTACCGATCGTGAAACAAGATACTCACACTTGAGAAAACTTGCAACGCTTTTCTGCCGCCAACTAAGACAAGATATGTTGACTCACACTACCTTGTTGATTTCAAGATGGATCCGATAAAATACATATTTGAAAAGCCAACTCTCTGAAGAATAGCAAGATGGCAAATGATCTTGACCGAATATGACATCCAAGACACTTCTAAAGCGATCAAAGGAAGTGTAGTAGCCGATCATTTGGCTCATCAAGCCGTATATGACTATCAGTCTATGCAGTTCGAATTTCCAGACGAAGATGTTCTACTAGTCACTGATTGCGAAGAACCAGGACCGGACGAAGGACCTGAACAAGGATCCCGATGGACCATGGTCTTTGATGGAGCCTCAAACTCACTTGGCAATGGCATTGGCGCCATCATTACATCTCCCACAGGCGGACATACTCCTTTCACCGCCAGATTATGTTTCATTGCACTAACAACATGGCCGATACGGCTGCATCATGGGTCTTAAAGCTGCTATTGACTTAAGAATCAAGTTCTTACAAGTGTATGGAGACTCAGCTTTAGTGATCAGTCAGATTAAAGGCGAGTGGGATACGAAACATCCAAATCTCATCCCGTATCGAGAGCATGTTCTGAGTTTGATCCCCTACTTCGAAGAGATTACTTTCAATCATATTCCACGAGAAGAGAATCACCGCGACGATTAGCTACTATGTCATCTATGTTCAAGGTCGATGGGACAACGAGGCTCCCTGATCATCATTGAGAAGTTCGACTAACCAACAGATTGTTATGAGCTTGACGCAAGAGAAACCTTGGTATTATGACGTGAAGAGGTATCTTGAGACTCAGAATATCCAGGGCATCTCGTTAATGATAAGAAGTTCATGAGAAGATTTGCATCCAAATTCTTCCTCAAGAACGGCATCTTATACAAGCGCAACCATGACTTGTGCTTATCTGTGTAGACCGAAAAAGAATACGTATCATGGAAGAGTTACACGGCGCATTTGGTACCCACTCCAAAGGACATACAATGGCTAAGAAGATTCGAGAATAGGTTACTATTGGTCCACCATGGAAGCTGATTGTCACCGCTATGCTCGATCTTGTCACAAGTGCCATATTTATGCCGACAAAGTACACGCCTCCAATACCCGAATGTTTTAACTTCTCCTTGGCCTTTGCAATGTGGGGCATTGACATGATTGAGAGATTAAGCCCACGCCCAATGGACATCGCTTCATCCTTGTGGCAATTGATTACTTTACCAAATGGGTAGAAGCACTCGTCGCATTCGTTACCAAGAACGTTGTGGCTCGATTCATCAAGCATAATCTTATCTGTCGGTATGGCACCCCCGAAAGGATTATCACAGATAACGGTTCCAATCTCAACAACAAGATGATCACCGAACTCGCACGCAGCTCAAGATCAAGCATCACAACTCTTCTCCTTATCGGCCTAAGATGAATGGCGCATGGAAGCCGCCAACAAGAACATTAAGAAGATTATACAAAATGACGGTGACTTACAAAGATTGGCATGAGATGTTACCATTTGCTCTTCATGGTTATCGACTACAAAGACGAACGTCCAGGGCAACCCCTTCTCTTGTGTACGGTATGGAAGCCGCCTTACCCATCGAAGTTCGATACCTCAATTAGAGTCCTCCAGACACGAGTTAGCGAAGATGATTGGGTCCGCATCGCCTTGACCGATTAATTTGATTGATGAGAACGACTCGTCCATTTGCCATGGATGATCTACCGAGCGAATGATCGAGCATTTAATAAGAAGGTCAAGCATCGAGTCTACCAAGTCGGTGATCTAGTAGTCAAGCGCATCATTCGCCACAAGGTGATCCCAGGGCAAATGGACTCCCACCCACGAGGGACCGTTTGTAGTCAAGACAAGATTTTTCGGCGGAGCTATGATACTTAGCACCATGGATGGTGAAGACTTCCCACACCCGTGAACGCAGACATAGTCAAAAATACTACGATAAAGAGACCCGCTAGGTCGATCGCCTAGGCAAAAATAAGGGCATCCCGCGAACCAAAAGGTCGGGCAAAAGTTAAGGATATATACAAAACATGTACACCGGCAAGTCGAAACCGAAAAGGCGGCTTGGGCAAAAAGGGTATCCCAGACCTAAAACCGAAAGGGCGGTCTAGGCAAAAGTTAGGATTCAAGCGCACGACTATGTCTCTTCCGATCACCGCCTGCACTACTATCGATTCAAGATTCAAATGGCGAAGATCAATTCACTCACTTTCTAACGACAAGGAGATGAGATAGTTGAAATATATGAGTACTAGCATAGTTGGAACTTAACGAGATTGTTTCCGCATGGCTTTTTACCTTTCTTGTGTACAAACTACTTGGCCATACGCCACATTTCAAATAAATGCAAGTTCTTTCTCTTTACAATATTGTTGTTTGCATAAAGTCCAACGTTTGCTTTGAATGATTATATGCATTTGACAATAAAAATCTAATCGCAAACATACGAAAAGTGAACATACAAAAGTGCTTACTACAGGCTCCGGGAATTGGGACGACGACGAAAGTCACCAAAAACATTCCCCCCTTTAGAGCATGATCCCCACAAAGGTGTTACCTACAAATCTCCCTCCAGCGGAGTATGTGTTAATCCAAGCAGTAATTCCACTCAACCAAGCAATGTTACATCGGTCTCCAAGCAGTAACACCTCACCCTCAGTCAAGGTATTTATCCTGGTATCTCTCGATCCTTTCCTTTCCCCAAAGATCAGACCAAACTTGGTCGATAGTGCATCGGAGGAAACTACATCTTCATCCCCAAGCCTGGGATTACAATGGGTTCCTGACTCTTCCAACCCGATCTCCCGGCAACTACCAATTTCTCTCCAGCGAGATCTACACCCATAATTCCCAGTAGAGCGCCTTCTAAATTTCCTCAGCAGGATCTACATACAAGGTCCCCAACGGATCGCCTCCCATTCTCCTCAATAGGTCTATATATGAGATCTCCAACAACGAGCCTCTCAATCTCTACCTTCCTCAACAATATCTAGGCCCAAGACTTGGTCGATAGTGCATCGGAGGAATCCAGATATCTTTCTTCTCCTTCAAAAGCGGGTTCTCACCCACTCAATTCCCAAGTCGAAATCCTCAAATGTAATATCCGCATCTTCTTCAAGATGGATATGTTTTGAAATACCACAACATCTATCATTCATACATTACTCATAAAGTCATAATTCATGCATATGTCATTCATATACACCGTCATGCATCATACTTTGCATAAACTAACCAATATTCTATCAAAGTTCCTCTTGTTTTTCCAAAACAGTATCACTTCGACGCAAACAGTCCAGATTAAGCCCCAATCGACGGAAAACTATCCGAAAGACCGCCTTGGTTGTCCTCCGACGATCGTCCAGATTAAGCCCCGAATCAACGGAAAACTATCTCGAAGACCGCCTTGGTTGTCCTCCGACGACTAGTCCAGATTAAGCCCGAATCGACGGAAAACTATCCGAAGACCGCCTCGGTTATCCTCCGATAACAATGTATCAACACCCGATGCACAACAGGGAAGATATCCCCATTTTGCCAACTACAACCTCCCTCAGAGTAATCAGCACGAAGATTTATTCTGATCCCTTATTATCAACAGCGACTACAGAGTCTAGCGTACGACTCAGTTGCCTTGGATGTCATCTTAAGACCATCTCCGACTATTTGTCAACAGTGCTTCACTTTCAGAATGCTGCATATATGGTTAAAAATCAATGCAAACCAATAACTTCATTCAAAAAAAATGAACACGAAGTCTAACGTACGACTCCTTCCGGATGGCATCTTAAGCCCATCTTCATGCTCCTCTCTTTTCCAGAAATGTCTACAGAGCCTAGCGTACGGCTCACTTTCCAGCAATCCTCCTGTCAATAATCTCGAGTCTAACGTATAACTCATGCCCCAGCTTCTCCAAATGGCATCCAGAAGCCCATTCCCGCATCATCACCAACCGAGTGCAAATTTTGTGTATTGAGTGTTCAATCATCTTCTACCTCCGTGTCACGAAAGACAAGCGTGTCAATCTAACCCTCCAAGACAAGAAGATTGAACAGGGCAGTCATACCCCAAAATTTGCCCTCCATTTACTCAAGAGATTTCATACATCTATACTCAAGGATTCCTCAAGAGTTGGTCAGACAAACTCTCTCCTAGACAATCAACCCAAACTAGGGTTTGGTATCTCTCAGGCCAAGATGGGCTTCCAACATCTCCAATGGTCTTCATGCCTCCTCATATGCTTCAAAGATTCTCCATGCCAAGTTTCAAGCTTCACGATCAAGTTTCCTCGCATAATTGCTCGATGGTTGAAAATCAATCAGATTGGACAAAAAGTCAACTATGGTCAACATACCAAACTTCATAATTTTTGGTCAACATCCTCATTTTGAAGTTACATTCATCATTTGATCAAGGATTGATCATGATTCATCAAGAAAACTCAAGATTTGCTCAAAAGTCAAACTTTCTAAATTAGGGTTTCTAGATGAAAAGTCAATCAACTTTGACGATCATAACTTTCTCATACTTTCGTAAATCTTTCCACCACCTCTTATTTTGAAGGAAATTCAATTCTCTACAACTTCATGTCTCACAAGAATGTCCAAAAAATGCTTCATTTGAGAGGTATAGCTCAAAACATTACAGGTCATTTTCAAAGTCAACAAAAAGTCAACTTTTTGTTTTGAAGATATATTGAGCATAGAAACTCCAATTGAGATGAGACCAAAAAGGTTGGTTATAGGACTCTTAGAGCTTTCCAAAAAGTCCAAGAACACTCAAAAATGTGAAAAATTGAGCAAGATACACCATTCACAAGTTGGGCAATTTTGAAGGAATGCACAAAGAGAGATACTTCTAAAAATCAAATTTTTTGCAAATGGGCTTGCTTTTTTTCTTCATCCAAACTTATTCCTCATACAATTAGGAATATCCAAGCCCAATGCCACGAATTTTTATTTTATTTTTCTATTTAATTTGGAATTTATTCATTTAAATACAAATTAAATTTAAAAATAAAGTATAAAATCAAAATTAATTACAAAGTTGATTTTTATTCTTTCCTTGAGACCCAAGCAACTCACAAAGGCCAGCAAATTTCGAAATTTGATCAATATGGCAAGATTGGATTGAAATTAATCAATTTTGAAAATTTGATTTTGTACAAAAATCAAATTTGATTTGCTTTGAATGTTGATTGATTCTTTCCCAAAACCATTCCAAATCCATCCAAGATAAATATATGATGCATACCTATCAAGAGAGAATGAAAAATTGGCTCAAGAACCCTAACCTAAAGTCAAAATTTCGTGCACTGAAGCAACTAGCACCATCGATCCACCGGTTTCAAACGATTTTGAGGATTCAAACATATTCCTTGACATCCCGGAAGCATTCAGCACCTTTACTTTGCCAAAACCATCAAGAATCGTGAAAACCGAATTTGGTTTGTTCTTGAAATTTCAAAATCGTATTCTTTCATTCATGCATTATTAACATGTTTTGTGTTTATTTTTGTGATTAGTGATGTGTTTGCAAGCTTTCTGGGCACTCCAATTGAATTTCCATGGCCAGGAATGCATAACACCATTGTTAGGGTTTCTGAGGTTGATTTAGGGTTTCACAAAATAGGAAAAATTGGACCATGAGACCTATACCAATGCATTCGGAATGATCTCAGGAATCGAACCATGGCTTTAGAATGTATTTATATTATGCGTGCTTGCTTTTTGATTTTGCCAGGGCCTGTAGAGTCGAGCAAAAGCCGACGCTGAAGTTTCAAAAATTCAAAAGGTAGGAGACGAAGTCTGGCGCGAGAACGAAGCAACCAGAAGGCGACGCGTGTTTTCTTCCACTCACTCCGCTTCCAAACAAGGAAGCACGCTAGCACAGCTTGGTCAAGGCATGTGGACTTAAGATTTCGCCTGTGGTCATGAGTTCGATCCCTGCCAGGACCGGTTTTTCATTCTTTTTTCCAAACTTGCATTATTTTCTATTTTCTAATTATTTTAATATTTTTCATTATATTTCAATTCTTTTCACAATTTTATTTCTGCATTTAAAAATCATCAAAAATTAATTTTCTTTTTGCATTATTTTCATAAAATCTTTATTTAATTTATAAAATTAAAAAATACAATTTTGCATGCATATTTATTTTTATTCATAATTTTGCATTTAAATCACTTTTAATTCATTTTAAATTATTAAATTGCATCCAAAAAATCCCAAAAATTTATTTTATCATATTTATATTATTCCCAGCATGTAATAATTTTCTCATATAAAAATTTGCATTTTTACTAACATTTTTTTCTCTTGTTCGATTCATATCGTATTTTCCGATTCCTCATTCCTTTACAGGTTGATCCGATTTAGACGATTCTTTCTTTATCATTTTATTTTTTCAATAATGTAACTGTCTATGGGATGTAATAGTTTAAATTAGGACTTTATTTTCCGCATTTTAAAATTATGTATCTGCCCCAAAGCCATGTAATAGCGTAGGACATTTACCTTTCCGTACTTTACATTCCGCATTTTAATTTCCGCACCCTATAAATTGCTAGTAACTAGGCGTGTATGGCAAGATAATAACGAACATAGTCCACTAATTTGCAAGATAAAATATCTGAAATCAACACACTTCTTTCACACACGCACCCCTTAGGGTAATTCTCTCTCGTTGCCTTTGCGAATTCAAAATGGTCATGTCCCTCGAACGTAGAGGTATCCTAGCACCGTTGCCTTCCAAACAAATCATCATAGTCCCTTCGATACAAAGATCATAAGACCCACGATGTCGCTTCCGAATACATGATCTTGACCCTCGATTGTCGCCTACAAAAAATGATGATAGTCCCTTCGAATGTGCTAGGATACTTCCTACAAGTTGCCTTCTATGACCATCTGATGTCCCTTCGAATGTCCCGCTTACATCCAACGAATGGAGCTACCTATTAACTAATAGTATGGCTAGCGCTATTCTAAAGGAACGTAGAAGTACGAAAACGACCAATTCTGAGTGGGTAATAAGTCTTTTAGTTGCTTGCTCTAAACCAAATGCTTTTCACACCACACACTCTTTTTTTTTTAAAAAGTTCAAACTCTTTTCAAAACGAAACATTTCCGAACACTTTGTATACACTTCTACATGAGTCATTACAAAGTCAAAGCGAAATGCCTTTTTCAAAACATTTTTTTGTCAAACATACAGAAAGCAATTTTAAAAGGTGATCTAGAGCAACTAAGAGCCCGTAGATAACTACGGATGGAAATGGGTGCTAATACCTTCCCTTTTCATAACCATTCTCCCGAACTCAGAATCTAAACGAAGGTCTTTTTCTGTACTTTTACCTTCCCTTAATTGGATAAAAATAAAAGTCGGTGGCGACTCTTGCTATCCGCACATTTGCGATACAAAAATCTACAAAGTCAGTTCACCGTATCACAGTGATGATGCACATAACCATATGCAAAAATATTCAATGATAACCATCATTTCTTGCTATTAACCATATGTTGAAACTTCAATGATAGCTCTCATTTCTTTATATTAACCAATAGCAACACAACATATAACCATATGTTGAAACTTCAATAATCTTATGCCAATCACCATTAGCAGTCGAGTGCAGCAATGCACATAACCATGTGCAAAGCTTCAATGATAAACATCATTTTTCGCTATTAACCAATAGCAACACAACACATAACCATATGTTGAAACTTCAATGATCCTTCGCTAATCACCATTAGCAATAGAATTCCACAAAACACATAACCATATGTTCCAAACTTCGATGTTGACAATTACTTATTGATAATAACCATTACTGGTAGAATACCATGATAGTGTAAACAACTTTTTTGGGGAATAGAACTGAGCAGCTCTAAACTCGTGATTGAAAAATGGATAATTACAAAGTGAACAAATCTTCTTCCGATTATACTTGACAGTAGAGCGTAAATATGTAATTTAATGAAGATAACCATTTTCGGCCGGAAATTGTTCAAAACTCCATGTCGAGAGAGATATGTTTCTGGACAAAGGACGTATAACTCTAAGTATTTTAGGATATCCAAACCTGGACCGGCCGCTCAAATGATAGATTTTGAGTATCCAGTTAAGAGTCGTTTCTTGTAGTATACTTTTGGAAATGCTATCACCGCGTAGGTCGTTCACGTGATGATAATGTTTGTCAAAAGGGAATCTGAGACTCCGAGAAACATTTAGCAAAAACCTAGAACAATCCTGTGTAGGGGGTTATTGGGTAGAAAACTTAGAGTCGTCCTATCTTAAGAAGCTTACCTAAATAGGTTATATTGTTATCAATTTACCCATATAATTCCTTATTCATATCTCTGTGTACATGCTTTTATCATTATGTTGCATTCCATATGTGACATTTCATCTTGCACATCAAAAACAAAAAAATCATGCATTTACATTGCATCATCATCATGCATTTCATCATCCAGGTACTCATTACCCTTTTTTTCAAGTGGTTAACAAGCAATTTGATTTCTCGACATCTGAAGAAAGATGGAGAACTTCAAACAAGATCCTGTGAAGTGAGCTCCAAAGACACATGCCCAAGCTCGTGAAGATGCTTTAACAACCATGTGCCCTGACAAGTGCCAAAACACAAGGGACATTCCAAAAATCCAGATATCAGACGAGAAAGCTCATCCTTGAAGATGATGGTCACAAGGGCCTATATCATTTCATTTTGCAAATTTTCTTGTTTGTAATGTGTTGTTCTGCATTTGAACTTTTTCATTCTTAAAATTGTAATTTTAATGAAATGAGCATTGCATCTTTTGAATTAATCATGTTATTTTCTTACTTTTACTTTCTTTCTACCACTCAAAAATTACAAAAAACAACAACAACAATTCTTCTTCCACCTCACTTCCTTTTTGTTTAAGCAAACATTGGAGGAAAGATGATGATAAACAAATATCCAATTTGCAAAAGTATGCTTTCAAGTAAGACTTTGCTGATGATATATAGGCATTGCTTCAAATCCCCAAACAGTGAAGATATAAGGAGGATAATCCCTCGTTAACCCCTTTGAGCCTAGAAGTAGGAGTTTCTTTCTACAAATAGTTAAAATCCTCAATCTTAACCTGGGGCAGGGTAGAAGTTTAGTTAAAGAAATTGACGCATTCAATTTCCAAGAGAATCATGTCATCATGGATCATTCCAAATACCTTCATAAAGGTTCAACCACAATGTCAAAGAAGAAGTGAAATCCAAAGCTTACAACAGTTGTTTCTCAAAGAACCATCAATATGGCATTCACCGCCATCAAATTGTCACATCAAACAAACATTTTCCGTACAATTTGTTCAAGCACAAAAGTGGCGAATCAAAGTAAAAAAAGAGTGATACAAAGCCCACTAAGTCGAAACTTGGTAATAAGTCGCTTAGGCAAAAGTTAGGGATACCACAGGGAGAATCAAAGAAAGATTACCATAGATCTTTGACAAATGATCAAGAAAGAACAAGCTTGTTTGACTTCCAAAGAAGAATAGGTGACTTCCACCTCAAAGAATATTGGTTCTAAAGCCATCACGTCGTTATTTTCAATTCCTCTTGGAAGTTGAATTAGTCAGTTAACTGAACATAGAACTGGAGAGCATCATGAAGAATGGGTGGGTACAAATAAATTTTGAGGCTTTATCCTTTGTTTCATAAACCGTGAACCAGACCATATTACAACCTTCAAAAGACCTAATTGAAGCAAGGTTTCTTTTGAAAGCATACTATAGCAAGGTTGCGTTAACCTGACTCCTCAGTGTTTGGTAAACCCATTGGTGTTGATACCACGTTATCACACCACTTTTCACATCTTGAATTTCAAATTGCCATTGGATCCTCATCAGGATTTATCCATGTTTTTACCGCAATTTCATTTCAATAAATGATTTACTTTCAAAAGTTTTCATAATCATCGCATTAAAATTACCATTGTAAGAAAAAAAATTTATCTGCAAGTTTAGCACTTCACATCAAGAGAATTTCATCTGTGTGACATCAGTTGAAGGACATCATAATCTTCGATTTATCCCATTAGGGGCAAACAATCTCTTCAAGAGTTGGTCATGATCAGGGGCATTTTATTTTCAGAGTTCCAAGAATTGGGGCATGTCATCTTCAAAGATCAACAATTAGTGTCAAACTCCTGTTGATCCAAACTTTTCGAGAACTTAGCATTTTGGGGCACTCAGCGCCAAGACCTCTCCACTTTCAAAGATGCTCACAAGCATATTAGTTCACAAATCATCAAAAAATTATGATCTCACAAGAAGTATTGGGAAGTCATGCTTGCAATATCCTGCCAAAGGGTCACCTTCAGAATTCTTTATCATTTCATCTTGCCTATGACCCTCAATTGGAGCACTTGTCTAAACATTCAGATCATAATCCTCAACCATATTTGCATGCATTAATTAATCATGCATTAAACCATGCATATCATTCATGGGGAACCCATCCATTGCATCAAAAAGCTCAAAACCTTGCTCGGCATTTTCAACTGAAAACCAAGCTCTACCATACCAAAAAAAATATCCAATTCCCTTTGGCCACGTCTACAAAAAACAATTTCATGCATTGATCATATGCATCATTTCATGTGCGTCAATCCACTGATTTAAGTTGTTATCATATCACCCTTTTGTCAATCCACCGGTTGGATTTTATCATTATTTCCTTGTCAGTTTGAACCAACCCACTGGTTAAGAATAACCTTTCATTTCTTTTCAACCCACTGGTTGAAGTTAATCATTTATTTTCCAGTTAATTTAGAGCAAACCACTGGTTGAAAGTGGTTTTCTTGTTCACCTTCATCAATCCACTGATTGAAGTTTTTGTGTCGACTTTCATTAATCCATGCATTAGTGTCAGTATTTATTTTTGTCAATCCACTGATTGAAAAAATTGTGTCGACTTTCATTGATCCACGCATTGGTGCCAGTCTTTATTTTTGTTGGGTTAAATAAGTTTTTTATCCCTATAAATATTGTAGTTTTCATTTTTAGTCCCTCCCTGCCTTTAGGCAACAGATTTTACAAAAAAATTGTTGCCAAAGCCAGCTAAAACCGTTGCCAAAACCCAAGAGGGACTAAAAATGAAACTGCAATATTTACAGGGACCAAAAACTTATTTAACCCTTTTTGTTAACCCATTGATTGAAAAGTCTTTGTGTTTACTTTCATTAACCCACGCGTTGATGTTAGTTCTTCTTGTTTACTTTCATTAATCCACGTATTAATGTTAGTTCATTGTTCACCTTCATTAATCCACGTATTAATGTTAGTTCATTGTTCACCTTCATTAATCCACTAGTTAATGTTGGCTTTATTTCTTTTTTTCGAACTTGATCCATTGATTGAGGATGGTGTGTCGACTTTCATTAACCCACGTGTTGATGTTAGTTCTTGTTGTTTACTTCCATTAACCTACGCGTTGATGTTAATTCTTGTTGTTTACTTCCATTAACCCACGTGTTGATGTTAGTTCTTGTTGTTTACTTTCATTAATCCATGTATTGATGTTAGTTCTCTGTTGTTACCTTCATTAATCCATTGGTTAATGTTGGCTCTCTTTTCAAACTCAATCCACTGGTTGAGGATGTTGTGTCATTTTTCATTGACCCAGGCTTTGATGATAATTCTTTTGCAATTTATCTTATTTAATCTCCAATGAGTTTTACTTTCAGTCTTTATATTCCCAGTAGAATCCATACATTCATGACACCTCATTTCATCGCATGGCATTGGGGACAAAATTCAGGTATTGTTTATATTTAATTACTTTTAGCCATCGATTCGTGTTATCAGAATAAAAGATAATTAAATAGGGGCAGCTGTCACACCCTAAATTTCACCCTGACATTTTTTCGTTTATACACTTAATTTTTCATATATTTCATTCGTATCATGCAAGAGAGTGTACTCTTCTTTAATCATTCATACATTCTTACTTCTTTTGTAGAAAATGGTTTTATTTGAATTTGCGTTAATCATTAGATTTTATATTTTACTTTTTATTTTTTTTTACATTCTTATTAATAATTATTTTTTATTTATTCTGTTAACAGTTAAATTAGTTTATAATAAAGTTTATATTTTATAATTACGTTTAAATCTTTACTTATTTGTACATCTAACTTTTTATTTTATTAATGGTTTCAATTTAAATTGATTTTTTTTGTTTTCTTTTACTTTAAATTTATCCTTTTTTAGAATAGGTAAATTTAGATAGTTGCTTCTTAAATTGATTAATTTTTCGAAATTTTATTAGTAGTAGTGATTTTTCTTTTAGTTAAAGAGTAATAATAGATTTATTCTCATTTTAAATAGTACATATGTTATTATAATAAAAAATAAAAAGAATTTTATACAGCTATTGTTTAGATCAAAACAAAAAAAAATGGGGTCATTTTTTTCTTTCTCAACACCGTGCCTCTCCCAACACCTTGTACAAACTTGCAAAACCAAAAGCAAATATCAATACAGAAAACTTGCAACTTGTAATTCAAATTTCAAACTATTCTACTCATCATTTTGTCCTTACAAACTTCACAACCAAGTTTCCTATGTTCTTATCCTTGAATTCTTCAAAATCCTTCTTCTACTCTATCTCAATCCTCCTTATATACACAACATCTTCACTACATAAGCCAACAACAAAAACATTAACCTTCAACTGCCTCACCCTCACACAACAACACTTTCTACACAAAAACTCACTCAACAACCTTCACCCAAACAAAACAAATTCACCGTAACCAACAATAGACATAGAAAAATACCCCTGTTCATCTCATCCAAACCACACATACCAACCCGAAAATCTCAAACCATCATACATCCATACTCATCCTCACCGCCATACTCCTCAAAACCGTGACACTTACCATCCTCACATACCACAAATCGCAACCTAAGTTGGCAAGAAGGAGAGCAAAAGCGAGATTCAGAAACTCACGGAATCAGATCCAAACTCGATGCCCAAATATCAGAAGAAGAAACGAGCCGAAGTCTCAAAAGTAAAAAATCATAAGCAGTTTCCAGTTCTAGGAGACGAGCAGGTAAAAGAGAAGATAAGCAATATAATGTACCTTTAATGTAGATCGGTTATATTTCTGTGTTTTTTCTGTCTTTTTGTTTCCACTTCAAAACTATGTCATCTGCAAATCTCTGTAACTTATAATCACTATCTTGTTTTGGGGTTTCTATGGGATGAGGGTATTATTCTTGTGAGAGCGTGAGAGGAGCGAGATTGAATACAGAGGAAAAAACGTGTGTGAGAAATAGAAGCATAGAGAGAATAACATGAGAGGTTTAACATGTGAGAGAAAGAGTTTTTTTATATATTTTTTGGTTTAATCTTTTTTTATTTGATTAGGTATAATAAGTCAAATATTATTTTATTTTTGTTGATTTTTTTTAATTAATTCATTAATTTTTGTTTATAAAAAAAACAAAACTAATTTTGAGAAACTTGAGGGAGGTGGCTCTCAACCCACGTTCTCTCCCATTCATTCACTTTATTATTATTATTTTTTATCTTTTAAAATAATTTTGATAATTAGTTAATTTTATGTAATTTATTTGAAATAAAAATCAATTATGAGAATTTTAGGGAGTTAAGCGCTTTTTTCCTTCTTTCTAGGATTATCTTGTTTTTTTACTATTTTATTATTATTTGATTTTAATTTTATTTTTAGGATTTAGATTTAGTTTTCATAATTAAATTAAACTTAGTTTTTTTGTAAATTTGATCATGGGCCTCTTTAGTGTACTTCTATTTGTTTTATCCATAATGTAATTCACACCCTCTTTTCTATTTTAATTTTAGTTTCTATTTTCTTTTTTAGCATTCTATAAATCATTTTTCAATTTAATACTCATTTTAATTAGTAAAAATCAATTGATTTAACGATAATTTCATTTGTACATTTGTATGGACTTGTAAAGTGATTCATCCCCATTTGTAAATACGTATCCCCCTTCCCATGAGATGTAATATTTAGTAATTACTTTATTATCATTTAATTATTTGTCACATGTGCACAAACCAAAAATATTTCAAATTAATACTCGATTGCGAGCCATTTTCTCACCTTGAGTCGACAAAGCTTTGAAGCGTCGCAACGGCCACACATGGTGCACACACCACGCTTGCTCTTGGGATTACAATGAGGCTTTAGTTGATTAGTTAAATATTATTTACTTATATAATTAGGTTATTTAAAATTGATTAGTTCATCTAATTAATTTATTTAATCAAATTACTTGATTAAACTTCGTTTAGTTAATCGATTAAATTTATTTCGTGCATGCACCTACACAATATGATTCTCTTATCATTTGTGCGAGCCACCTTGTATGGGCTTTTATCAATTTATTTGTCATGCTTCCATGAATGCTTACAATTATTCGCTTCACTTCCATTCTCGCGCTTTGGTCCACATACCAAATTCTCATTCAAAAAGGGCCTCATGGTAGGGAGTAAACACTTGTCTATTCTCTCGAGATTAATCAAGCTTTCTTGGTTAATCATAGCCCAAATTAAATCTTCTCTCATTGTCTATTCACCATTTTTATAATAAAATTCTCAAACCTCGATCCAACGTCGAGTGACTTTTCAAAAACCTTTTCATAATAAATTTTGAGTATTTAAACCATTGGTTGCTAGACCAATTGTTTAAAGACTTGTGCAAAAATAAACTCTGAGTATTTAAATCGTATTTGCTGGACAATTGTTTAAATACTCAAACTTAATCAACGTGAACCTAGCTTCACTTCACCATTTTTATAATAAACTTTTTGGGATGAGAGATGACTCGTTGAGCTTCCGTGCTCCTATGGTTTCTAGTATTTGAATCGTAGGATGCTAGTCCTATTGTTCGGTACTTTTCACCCACTTAAAATCAATTCAACTCATCAAACCTTGCCCACGTGCAAGTTCTTTTTCAAACTTCGCTCACACGCGATCTTCTTTCGCTCACACGCGAATTGCACTAGTGATGTCTTATCGTCCACGTTCGATTAAGCTCCTATTTTCATAAATAAAATCAATCAACCAACAAATTTTTTCGCAACCGAGAACTACGTAAGCTTTGACTTTTCCATCACACTTGGGGAATACGTAGGCACGAGATTCTAACATTTTGGCGAGCACACTTTCAAAAAATTAAAACATGTCTCCTTTCTTTTCTCTTTTTGCACATAGTAAATAAGAAGTTAGCAAATTTACACACTCACACAAACACTTAGAGCTAAACGGGTCCCATCGAGTACGATGGATGTGAGGGGTGCTAATACCTTCCCCTTGCATAACCGACTCCCGAACATGCATCTCTTGGTCTCGAAGACCATTTCATTTCACATTTTCATTTCTTGGGTTTTATCTATATTTTCCCTTTCCTCTTTAGGAATACATAAAGTTAGATGGCGACTTCATTGTTTATATCGAATATTTTTTCGATATAAACAACAATAATAATATCTCAATTAATAGTTTAATATCAAACACAACAGTTTCCTATTTCCAATGAAATCATATTAAAAACATAAGTTGACGATTTATTGAACATGAAGCGCGCAATCAATTTTTTAGAATTTTCTTTGAACTTTTTTATATGAAAAAACACTTACAATCAAAGTGGTTAAAAGCTAATCAATAAATCAATTTAGATTTTAACAATCAAAGAGAAATTCTACACGAATTCATCGATCAATCATTTAATATATTCAAAATAAAAAAGATGATTATAGTAAAATAATTATGATATATTTTAAATTTTATAATGGAAATAATGTCTATGTTTACTTTTTAAAATGTCTTGTATATAAAAAACTAAATACAAAAAATATAATCTTTTCACACTTGAATGTTCTCAAAGTTTTCTCTTTTTAAAAAAGAGTTATAAAATATTATTGTTGGAGCATATAATTCATATACGAGATAATTGTTTATTATTAATTAGTATATTCATGTTTATAGTTTAACATTACTCAATTAATTAAATTTAAATTTCTATATATTTTAAACAAAATATGAGATTATTTATTATGTTTATTATTTATAAATACGGTAAATAGTGACATGAACAATTAGGACTGTCAAAATAGGCCGAAGTCTATAGATCGGTCCATCAAATTTAAAAATAGTTCGTTGTTTTTTTAGTCAGGTCCTGAAAAATTCTAAAAATTATGGGTCAGCCCACATGGGCTATGGTAGCCCGTCAGCCCAAACAAAATAAATTTTTTTTAATATACATTAGTCCATATAAATATACAACAAATAAAAAAACTCAATTGAACCAACTTAATCTCTCTCTAACTTAATTGCAACTTGAGCTCAAAAAAGACCTAGAAGGCAACTTTACACTTACTGAGTTGTTGTTTAATTGTTTCACTATGTCGTGTCACTTTTGTGTTACGATTACAAATACAAATACTATTTTTCTTGAACGTTAGGAACGAACATCATGGCTATGAGATAAGAGTTTCCATTTTTTAATTGCATTTCGTCAGTTGTACTATAGTTTGGTGGTATGCGTGCGCGAAAATTATGTTGTCGTTGTGAATTTGTATCGTGTCTTCTCAGCTTCAATTCCGACGCTCTTCTTTTCATGCAAGTGTATTTCATAAATTCGATTCTTCTTTGTTGTTTTCGATTTCGTAACTCTATGTTTGTGACTCTAGTTTTGATTTTGTGAATCTGTTTTTCGATTTCGTAACTTTGATTCTTCTTAAATTAGAAATGTTGTGACATAAATGTTGCAACTTAGATTTCGTGAGAAAAAATTATAACTTCGAAATTATGTTGCGACTTCGATTTCATGCATACATATTGTGACAGTAAAGTTGTAACTTCGATATCTTGACAAAAATAGCAGAAACGTTGTGAATATGTTGTGACTTTAGAAATGAGCCAGTTTAGGACCGAATAGCCGACACCCCAGACATGGTTGAGTATGGGTAGTAAAATTAGAGTCAATTTAAATATGAGTTTTTTAGGCCCGATCCTAAAAAACATGATGTCCGCATGGACCGATCCATTTAGAATCGAGTAGGTCCATTTTAACAGCTCTATGAACAACAAATAATAATTTAAACAATAAATAATGACATAAACAATTCATGAATAGTTGTAACACATAATTAATTAATTGAATGTCAACGATTGATTAATATAATTTGATCTATTGAACATTTAGATATTAAAAATAATTTTTAACAATAAAATAAAGTTAATTAATTAAATATAAATTAATAAAAACTCAAATATTAAAAATAATTTTTAATAATAAAATAAAATTGATTAGTAAAATATTATAGATGGAATGAAATTAATTAATCACATAGATATTTTATATTTGAGTTGACTCGGTAGGCTTTTTTTTCTTTTCTTTACCTTGAAGTTGCGCGTGGGGAAAGTGATGCATGCTTGAATTTTGTACAAGGATAATTGAGTGCCTTTCTTACAGCCATGTCTTTTTTGAGTGACTATAAGATAACAGCCACATGTTTTTACAAGTCGATTTCTTGTTAATTTGTTGCACTTTTTTCTTTATTTGGAATATTATTCTATATATGGATCATTGTGGACTCTTCTATCGCGTCAGTTATTATTCTATATATGGATTATTGTGGACTCTTCTATCGCGTCACTTATTATTCTATATATGGATTATTTGTGGCTCCTACTTCTATCACGTCAATTTCTCTTAAAACAAACACGCGTTCTATGAAATAATATCTTATTCTTTCCACTCCTTTTCTTTCCCGCAAAATTTTTCAGTTGTTTTTTTTGCTTTACTTTTCTTTGCCCACGTGTACACAACACTTTTAACATGAACACTTTCAGGTTCCACTTTCACTGTTTAATAAATTTTCCGGCTTCTTCCATTTTTATGTTTTTTTATTTCTAACAGGAATTTTTTCCGGAATTCTCCTTCCACCGTAGTCTTCTTCTCTTTCAAAGGTTACTCTCCTATTCCTTTATTTTTGTTCAATTCATGCTTCAAAACTCAAAATCCCTTTTTTTTTTGTTTAAAACCCTAAAAATTTTAAGGTTGGATTTGGGATAGCAGTGGAGTCAGTCTTGCAGTTCAGTTGGTAAATTTAAGCTTGGGGGGATTTATGTATTAGCTGCAAAATTTGGATAAATTTGTTTATTTGTTTCCTATTAAATATAGACTGCTAAGTTTTATCTTAATACAGAGTGGAAATATTATCGAGTAGTGTTCA
Source organism: Vicia sativa (assembly GCA_021764765.1). Lineage (NCBI taxonomy): Eukaryota > Viridiplantae > Streptophyta > Magnoliopsida > Fabales > Fabaceae > Vicia > Vicia sativa. The sequence goes on along the minus strand of CM038792.1, from coordinate 194,734,762 downwards.
ATTTAAAAAGTTGGACAACTCGGTCTGATTTTAACCTTCTGAAATACATGAATTTATGTTGCTTTCTTTTAAATAGGAACAAATGAACTACTAAAAAACAATTGAATAAGTAACCTTTTAACTTAGCTGCTGTTCATTCATACTTTAGAGTCTAGAACAATATATACTATGTTGACAAAACCTTTCAATCACACACTCTATTGTTGTGTTTTTTGTTGTTAATATGATTCTCATCCCAAGTCCTTTATGTATTTCAGGCATGGAGACACTGGCTTAGATCATTGCATTGTGAGGAAAGTGGTGAGTTAGATCTTAAACCAGTAAAGTGTGATATCATTCATAATAAATGGTATTGATAAGTGACACTGTTATTTATTTTAGAAGAGTATATAAAATTTCCATGCCATGGTTTAGAAATCTTTTCTTTTATTAAGTAGATTGTGAGTTTGTTCCCATCACAGTGCTTATTGTTGATTAGATCTTTGTTTCTAGATTCTGACAATGTGCCAAAAAGCCTTAAGCTTGGGCTTTCTACAGAAGGAATGAATGTAGTAACCATAGATCCTGGACTCATTCTGCTTATGGTATACAAATTTTCTACTTTGTTGTGCATGAGAAGATATTCATTCATTGGTCAAAAAGAGTTGTGGAGACTATTTCAGGTTAAATATTAGTTACTTAATATATTTTTGGATTTACACTTTGAAAGAATATAAAAATGCTGAGAAGTGAGAATGTTTTATCTTAATATTTTTAGGGTCGATATTGACAGATCCATAAATTAAGATGTTGCACCAAAAAGATTCCAGTCTCAACTTTATTTTGTTCAACAATTGGTTTTAAAGGCAACACTGCAAATAATTGAATTCGTATTGTGGAACTTTTTTTTTTGGGTTCTCAGGTAGAGATGTTGTGGAGCTGTGTAGAGTTAAACAAGAGCTATATGGATATCCAACTCACCAATTGTGGTTGACATAAGTACATCTTATTGTCTTTCCAGAGAAAAAGTGGATTAATTGGGTTTCTTGGTTGACGGTATGTTAATCGAAAGCGGAGGGTGGTCTGCGTATTAAACACTGAGATCTTCAATGTCGCTTTTCTTAGTAAATGTGCCTAGAGAATTGTCGACAAGCAGAATTCCCAATGATCTCCAGCTCTTATCATTCAAGTATGGAGATATTAAAAGTCTTTTGCTCAATCCAACTAAACCCTTTGCAGCAAGAAAATCATCTATTTGGTGGTGTGATATTCGAAGCATTGTCGCAACATCGTAAATGGAAGAATGTTTGTTTCAAAAAGAAATTTCTTATAAACTTGGTTCAGGAGCAGAAACAGATTTTTGGAGATTCAATTGGATGATGGTTTCCAATGCAGGTCCCTGGTCTTCTGATTGTTGGACTTGGAATTTTGGAATCGATTCAGACTTCACATCTGCTGAAGTGCAGGGTCAATTGCAGGACCTGCAGAAAAACCTTGTAAATACTTCACCTGATCTGATTGCCGTAGATTCTGTTACTTGGTGGTGGAGCCGTCCAAATTTTCGGTTAAAGTTGCGTACATGTTATTGTAAAAATAATCCATCATGGATTGTTCCCATGGTAAATTGTTTAGAGCATGTTATTATTAGTTATGAAAGTTACTATATACAATATCTACCCGTTAAATTCACATTTTGTATTCATTTTTATGTACAGCAGGTGAAGTTCAACATATAATTAGCTTAATGTCAAAACACTTAACTCCCTTTGACATTTCATATTATTATAATTACAGACAAAGAAATCATCAATTATATCATCACTTGTGGAATAAAGAACTTTCATATTGCAATATTTAAAAAAGGCACGTGATGGATGCACTTTAACAGAAAAGCTAAAAAGAACTATATTTATATCAATTTAAACCTATGTATATTTACATTATTAAACAAAGGTTCATACAAGATATTTTTCATCCTACAATCCAAAAAAACGTTACAGTACAAACAAATTTCCATTCTAAAATCCAAAAGTAAAAGCAAACTTCATATCAAAATAAATAAATAAAAAACTAAGCAAACAAATCATAGAGAAAAACTCCATAGTGACACCTCAACATCTTCAAAGTCTGTATAAATATCTTGATACTCAAACTCATGCCCCAAGCTATGTGTAGGGGACAGGAGAGCCATATTTCTCAAGGAATCTGGAATGTTTAACACTTCCTTCTCTTCTTCTTCCATACGAAACATAAGCTGCTCCTCTGTGGCAGCGGAAGTGGCTACAGCGGTGTCAATATCATTAGTTGTTGAAACCTTACCTGACATGAAAGTCTTGTCTGGTCTGAAAGCTTCAGCAGCTTGTGCGGCCGCCTTTTGTATATCTTTTGTTTCGGTGGTGGCAGGAACAGGAAGAAGCCACGCCGAGTCTGCAAAGTTGAGACAGGCGTTGCGACCTCTCAATGCCAAGGCCGCTACATCATGGGCTCGGGCAGCCATCTCGGCAGTCGGAAAAGTCCCTAACCAAATCTTAGTCTTCTTGTACGGCTCCCTCATTTCACAAACCCACTTATCTAAGTTTCTCCTCCTCACACCCCTGAACACCGGGTGGCGAGTCTCCTTGAACTTCTTCCTCCCTGCACGTTTCTTCGGTGTACTCGCAGCTAATCGTACTTCCTCGTTGAAATCTGGCATCTCATGAGAGATTTCTAAATTTGGTAATGATATGTCGGAGGAAGTGGAAGGTTTTGAAGAAGGGGAAGGGTTATTAGTTGGAAACATGATTGTGTGTTGGAGAGAGTATATAAAGGTTTCTGAGAGTGAAATTGAAGGCTGAAGATGGATAGTGAAATTGAAGGCTGATGATGGAGTTGGTGTAAGAATTGTGAAGAGTAAGGTGTTGTATATATAGGGAACCATGATTGAATGGAAGGAAAGAGGTGACAGTGTGAGAGTGTTTTGTGTGAGTGTGGGAAAGAGGTAACCGTGAGAGTGTTTTGTGTGAGTGAGTTTAGATATTTTTATAAGTATAATGAGACAGCTGGTGTTGTAATGCCTAGTTGGTTATATATTTGGAAAAGAGAAAGGGAAAGTGATGAGAAAAGTGACACAAAGACCCCACACCAAGACCAAAAAGAGTAATAAAGTTATCCATATAGTATCTTCTATGACACTAAATCATGTTTTTTTCCCCTTGAAATAGAGTTAATAAGGTTATTAAAGTAAACATAGGAGTATACTATTTTTAGCTCATATAGACTTTTAGTATTAAAAAATGATTTTTAGTTTGAAATAGTAGAAATAAATATTAACTTCTTTTATAATTTTTATAATTAAACACTATATTTTAAAAAATAAAATAATATTTTTTATCAATCCAAAAAATAAAATAGATTTATGTTTGGTTTTATATTTTTGGCTATAAAATTATTTTTTGACATGAAATAAAAATGGTTAGTTGTATATTTAGAAGGAAAAAATATACAATTTTGTTTTGTTTATGATGTTTATGAATAGTAATAGAAAGTGATTTAATTTCTTAACCCACCCTTATGGGTGGGTTATGGGTGAGGCGCACCCCATGGAAATTTCAAATTGTCTTTTACAAAATCGGAAGTTTATTTTCGATTCGCATCACTTACTACATTTTTTGAATGAAACCGAAAATTTACTTACGATTTATTACCGGAAATAAACTTCCGGTTCTGGGCATGACATTTAGTAGAAAAAATTAACTATAAGCAATAACTTTAGAATTTACATTTGTAATTCAAATTAAAGACATGCAATTTTTAAATCGAATTAAAGCGCAAAAATGTTATCCAAAATAAATTTCATAGTAAGAGTATTCAAAAATACAGATCCGGTACAGTACGAAATTAAAAATAAAAGTCAAAATACAATCAAAATAAACTATTGCATATGGCGGAGTCGGTCTGTCACCCTCAAGGCGTTCCTCTACTGCCTCCTGTAGACCAGGGCACCTTGAGCCTCCGCCATGATGGCCTCCAAAACGCCTCTGACATCGGATTCGTCAGGAAACAGCCCTTTGTCGATGTCATCCCTAGCAAGCTCCATGATACGGAGGCACCTAGGCAGCACGTCTTAGGCATGATCCCTCGTCGCCAACTCCTCCTCCAGGATCTCCTGATGAGCCGGAATGGGTGGGTCCCCTAGAGCCTCCCATATCAGGTATGGATGGGAAATCCTGAAGAACCATAGCGTGTAACCGTACGCGTAACTCAGTCGTCTGGAGCCACGGTACTCCTGGCCTCCTCAGGGACGAGATGACTCTCAAGATCATCAAAAATCTCACTCATCTCCCTCCTATTCACTGTCGGAGGAGAAGATAAAGCAGGATGCCGAGGAATCGTCTAAGTATACCCAAACTGACGCATCACTCGCTCGGGCATATAAGCAGCAGTCTTTCGAGTACCGCAGGCCAATCAACCTATAAATAGAGAAACCTCATCAAAAGCTATCGTCTCGCGGTGGTCGGAGTAGGCACTGAAGTGGATGTCCCCATGCACAATCTGGTCCAGATAAACCCGATACACAAGTGTCACCTGGTTGCCTCTAAGCGGCTCATATGCACATGCACGAGGCATCTGCTCGGTATAACCCTCAACAAATGACCATCCAGGAATTTGTGGGAAGTGTTGTATGATTCATCCCTGAAATATCAAAATTATATCAGTTAGTTTCAAAATTAAAATAATTAGAAAAGGAAGCTAAGAGAAATTTTTTATACCGTCAAAAGAGTCATGTTGTCGGTGATCTGCCTCATCTTCCACCTAGCCGCCTTCGTCAACTTGGTATACAAGTAAACCAAGCAAGAAGGCCCCAAGTTCCACCCACTGACCTGCTCTAAATCAGCAAAGAATCTAAGGTACATGATGTCAATGTAGGTGGCTCTGGTGTCCACAAAGATTTGGGTCCCTAAAAGATACAAGAGGTATGCTCTCATGGCAGACCATCTATGAAGGGTAACCTGCTCGGGATCACCATCAGCCGCTCGTGCATATGCAACCTCCCGATCAAAAACAATCTTAAACCAATTATATCTCACGTGGCTGCCACATGTCTTATCAACCTCCTCTAGGGCCTCCTCCAAGGTAACTCCCAGCCTCTCAACCAACAGCTCAATCGCCTCGTCTTTCTCCAACTTCTCATGATCTAGAAACTGCCCTTTGATCGGCAGATGAAGCATACAAGCGACGTCGACCAGTGTAATCTCCATCTCTCTGTGTGGTAGATGAAACGAAGACGTCTCCTCATGCCACCTCTCTACAAAAGCGTTGGTCATCCCCTAGTTGACCATGCTATATCCAGAGAGGGTCAAATCTCTCAACCATATAATGCCTAGTAGATCGTCAAACAATGGCTCGAGATGGGGAGTTAGCCTGATGATCTTCCTCCCATGGTTGATGACCTTCAATGTATCGCGATCCTGCACGAAAAAATTCAACGTTAATTTATAATATTATTCATAATATAATTAATAAATGAAACATAAATGTAAATTTCGTACCTCTTCATCCCATAAATGTCTAGCCATACGGGTGAAATAAAGCGTGAGCACAAATAAGTCATAAGGCCCCCTCCAAAGACCTGAGGGACCTATGGTGTCGTCGGTGTCACCTCTGCTGCCGGTGCCTCCTCTACCGTCGGTGTCGCCTCTATTGTCAGTGCCTCTGCTGGCATTGGTTCCTCTGGTCCCACTGGTACCTCAAGTACTGGAGGTGTAGGATCAGGTCTCACCTCAGATGGCCCCGCTTGTGAAGCAGATGTGGATCTCGTCTCAAAAATTTGCGGTGGTGAGGATGTGCATCTGCAGTATGACGGAGGCGGGGAGGGATGAACTGGAGACTCTCATCTGCTACGGGAGGAAGAAGTAGAAGGTGTAGAATCGGAAGGAGTAGAATGTGCCTCGGACATAGCCTGTCTAGATGTTGAAGGAACCTGTGTGGCCTAACTCCTCGGAGCCCGTGTGGCCTGACTCCTCTCTCTCTGAAAAGAAGCATGCTGTGTAACTCGGTCATGCCTCAAACATGACTCTCGCTCAGACATATCTATTGTAGAAGCAATAACGAAACGTTAGCATATGACTTACAGAGGAAAAAATGAAAAAAAATTATGCAGACAGATACCGAAAATTAAGTTCCGGTTTTGTTCTTCCCATGAAATCAGAACTTAACTTCCAGTTTCCTCTACAAAACAGAGCAGCGGAAAACCCTACCCCAAAATCCTAAATGCGTCAAAATACACAGATTGATCGTCAAAAATCATTTATAAATAGTGTTATAATCACTCCTAATGATGTAAACTACCAAAAACAACACATTTAAATCCCTATTTCACTAATTTCAATCGATTTTACTTAAACTATAAAAATGTGTAAATCACTTACTTGATTGATTGAAGATGTTTTTTGCTTGATTGATTCCGTTACTTGTTGTATTTAAGCAATGCTTGATGATTTGTGTTGATTGTTTGAGAAAAATTTGACTTTGGTGAGAATGGTTGAAAGAGAGAGATTGAGAGAGTTTGTTTTTGGAAACTTTGCTGTTATGGGGAGGGGAAAGGTTTTGGCGCATTTAAGTGCAGGTAGGTACCAGAAGTTTATTTCCGGTAGTAAACCGTAAGTAAATTTTTGGATTGCACCAAACCTGAATTGCATGGTATAGGATGCTAACCAGAAGTTAATTTCCAGTTTCCTGGGGGGAAAAGTGGAATTTCACGTGGTGCACAAGAAGACCATGGGGCGGGTTAAGAAATCCACTTTTCTTATTATTCATTCAATCTTCTTCATCTTACAAACTACCATAATCACTTCTATTTATAGAAATGAATGCATGGTTGTTTTGTTAGTTAGTCAATTCATCCAGCATGGTGATTTCTTTTAATCACATATAGTTGTGCACATGCTAATTAGTGATATGATTTTCATATTACTTATTCAATCTTCTTCACCTTACAAACTATCATAATCACTTTATTTATAAAATGAATGCATGGTTATTTTGTTAGTTAGTTACATTCATCCATGCATGGTGATTCTCTGTTGATCACATACAGTCGTGCACATGCTAATGATATGATGTATGATACTTGAAACCTAAGATACACTTCTAATACTCTCCTCTAAGATCACAAAAAAGTGAGAGCCAGGACTTTAAGCTTGGTGCAAAGCTCCTGAAAAGTTGCAGTTTTTAACAGTTTAATATGAGTATTCATAACCTGCATAAAACTGGAGACATGTTGAATCTTCATGAGTTTGGAAATGACACACTCACGAATAAAGTGAATGTCCAACTAAATATATTTAATGCACGCATGGAGGATTCAATTGTGATATATGAGAACATCACTGAGATTTTCGCACAAAAGTTTAGGGGAAAGAAAAGGAACAAGGAGCTCCTAAAGGAGAGACTCGAGCCACAACAAATCGGATGTCGTGTGACCTAAGGAACAATATTCTTCCTCCGTGCTTGAGAGATCCACTAAGTTCTGCTTATTAAACTCAATGTGTGTATGAGGCAGAAGGGTGGTAAAGACACTGACGGAACCTCCGACATGATAACTAGGTATCAAATAGAGTCGCCATCGAACGTCTTTTATCTCACGAGGGAGAAAGGAAAACATCAAGTAAACCTGGGGGAGAAATCGCGGTCCTATGACTGAGAGATCAAGATAATCTAGGTAAGGGAGTTAGTTACGCAAGGGGAAGGGATTAGCACCCCACACGTCCGTAGTACTCTACGGTATCCACTTTCTATTTCTAGCTAAAGGGTGCGTTATATCTATGCTTAATCGCTAATCATGCATGCAAGGAGAAGAAAAAATAAGAAACCACGGGGGAAAGAAGGAAGTATTTACAAAGTTTGCTCGATCGAGCCCCGTGACAAGATGCCTACGTATTCCCGCGTACAATGGGAAAGTCAGAGCGCCGTAGTTCGGCTTACTTGTTTTGGTGGGTTTTGTGTTTTTCACTTGTGAAAAAGGTTTTAAACACAAAAGAAAAGAAAACGCGCAAAGGCGAAAAAAGTTGGTGTTGGTTGGTTGTTTTTACCTTGAGAAAGGAGTTTAAACCATTATTAAGTGTTTTGAGTTTGAAAGGAAAAAGAAAGAAAGTTTTAGTTTTATTACATGCAAAATGCAAAAGAAACTAGCAAAAGTAAGGTTGGACCCATGGTTTAGGATGCAAGGGAATCTCTACCTATATTGACACGCAAAGGATGTGGATCCTAATGTCTAGGCTAAAGAATCAACCCTAACCAAGCTCCTGAGGAAAAACAAACAAACAAGCAAATATGCATAAATCACAAGTAGAATTGCCCTAAACGGGTCTTTAAATAAACCGAGGGGTTCCTGAACATGCTCTAACTACGGAAGCCCCATCATGCATCTCTATTCCTACTTCTCATGGAAAAAGGAAGCTGTAAAGCCCTACTTCTCATGATATCTAGGAAAGGTGTAAGAGAATGCGATAAACAGTGTAGAAACTACCGAATGGATATAGAATCCGAAGAGCACTGCAAGCGGTAGAACTACTCCGGAAAACTTCAAGTACTGCAGCCATGCAATAAGAGTAAACCGGTGAGATTTGTTCAAAGCACTAAAACAAGCGGAATACGTGTCGGTACGCATCCGAAGCGACAATGCCTGCAAGAACAAGATTAGAACAAACACACAAAGCAAAACACCGCACACGGGTGTACGAATCCACAACACCGCAAGAAGGAGTTAGACCCAAAAGCAAGTAGAAGAAATATGCGAGTATCGAAGAAACAAGTCGCAAGTGTGCGACGATGTCCTCGATGAATGGAGCACAAACACAGCCAAGCATAGCTAGGGTGACCACCGTCGCCATCGAATCGAGAAAATCGAGAAAATAAACCAGAGGACCGCGCTAAGCGCGATATACCGCGCTAAGCGCGACCTGCAACCCAACAAGTCAGAACAGTTGGTGCTTAGCGCGATCACGCTAACCGTAACCGCAGAAAATGATTTTTGATCCGAACCAACTGTTTATGATGTTTTCATGCAAGAATTCGATCCGTATCGTTAGGTCAAAATCCAGTACAAGTGAAAACCAAATGAATATGCGAGAAAGTGCAAATCGAAACGATAAAACCAATGTCCATATCAAAGTAATGAATGAACATGCAAGGAATGCAAATCGAAACGATAAAACCAATGTTCATATCAAAGTAATGAATGAACATGCAAGGAATGCAAATCGAAACGATAAAACCAATGTTCATATCAAAGTAATGAATGAACATGCAAGGAATGCAAATCGAATCGATAAAACCAATGCCCATATCAAAGTAATGAACGAACATGCAAGGATTGCAAATCAAGGTGATAATTCCAATGTTCATATGACAAGTTAAATGCATGAACATGCAAGGAATGCAAATCAAAATGATAATTCCAATGTTCATTTATGAAATTGAATGCATGAACATGTAAGGAATGCAAATCAAAATGATAATTCCAATGTTCATTTATGAAATGATGCAAGCTTGCCATGACATTTTGAGGTTTTCTTCCAAAGAATCTAAGTCAAGCATTGACACAAACACTTGGAGTGCAACAAGTTCATGCACAATGCACTAAATGCTTGGGTATCTACATGTTGAATGCAAGTTATGCTTCAAATCACCATGAATCAATGAAATTGATCAAGCTAAATACTCACCAATGCATGAACATGCGATAGATGATGCAAAATGTAAGAGTTTGTGTCCTATATGCAAGGGGAAAATGAATGCACAAGTGTATATACATGCTATCCACAAAGAAATCCTCACTCCGACACGAATAAGGCGGAAAAACTCAATTCAAATCAAGAAATTCATGAGTACAAGTTCTAGAATCAGAATCTACATTGAACTAGCATGCAATTTCGATATTCAATTTCAAGAAAAGATGAAAGTCAAGAACAACTTAAAATAAGTGCTTATTTGAACCTAACACTTACTTGCACTTGAAGTTTAAGTAAAATTGAAGAGGAATTCCTTGTGCTCTTCAAAGAAAATACCAAATCAATGAGGAATTGTAGATAATATTCAGAATTAAGCTTGAATCCTTGAAGAAAGGCTTGGATTTCAATGGAGGATTGAAGGAGAAGAAGAGAAATCCCTAAATCTTGAAATTGAGGAGAAGATCAAGATGAAACCGTTCCTTTCATGTCAAACGTGAGTAGAAGGAGGAGAAGAAGATGTAGATGGAAGTATGAGAAGCTGCGATGGAGAAAACCAGAAATCGCAGGGCGCGCTTAGCGTGGTCTGTGATTGAAGCCGGTGATGAACAGAGGTCCGGTGGCGGCCTGTGGTGGTTGCTTGGAGGGAAAGTTGCAATTTTGAACTTTTTGAGTTTTTGTGCTTTGGAATTTGAGAGAATTGGAGTGTGTGAGGTAGTGGAAAATTTAGCAAATGAGAGTGTTCTTTTTTTTTTTTGATTTGTGAAGAGGAAAATCTATTTATAGCTTTGGATCCATAATCAACAAGTCAATTATGATTATCCGAATAACTTTCGTAATTAATCCAAAACAGCCAAATCCATGCAGAATCTGAAGTCGGAATGTAAACAAGAAGTGTCCGGAATGCGATTTTGCTTGAGTGAATCAAAATCCCAACTTGATCCGATGAATTATCAAGGAATTAGGAATTTTTGAAGTTTCAGCATCAATTTGGGAACACTGACACATGCAAAATTGCATTCGCGCTCCGTGCGGAAACTGCCTCAGACGAGGATCTTCTGATCGAAATTTGCACATGCGTATCTCTGGGACATTTGAAGCTAACAAGATTTGTGAACTTTTGGCACTGGTCTCGTCCCGTTTCGATGAAAATCGAGCGAGATATGATTTATCGAACTTCGCGTATCAGATGAAAATTGCTCAGCTCAGCTCAAAATCAAACTCAGAGAATAAAAATCTGGTACTGCTGCTGATCGGTGAAGAATTAGCTCCCGAGTTGCAAATGAGAATTGTAGGGGACTTTGATATGGAATTTTAGAAATCGGTCCCTCTCAATTCCAAGCTTCCAGCTAGGAGATAGAGCCCTTTCAGTGAGCTAAAACGCACGGTTCAACATTAAAATCAGCTTGATCTGCCGGGGGAAATGACTCCTTTGAGAGCCTTCCTCACAAAATCTGTTCTCAACCTTCAAACGGAAATCGTAGATAATCATGAGAGGGAAATGCCAGTCGAAGACCAACCGAAAATACCCAAGGATATGAGAGATACGCCTTCTGGAGCGCCCAAAACGCCCCGAAAACCCGAAATTCACTTTATTAAAAAATGAGCTCTCGTCGATGTGGAATACCGAACTGATACTCCTTATGACGAATGCTATGCATGCTATTACATGTATGTTTTATGCAATGGAATTATAAGCCAGAAAAATGCAGGAAATAAGAGGGTAAATTTTGGGGTACAACAGCTGCCCCTATTCAATCATCCTCAAGCTTGAGAGCAAGGTCGGCGTCTGCCTTCCGGGCGACAAGGTATGAGGTGATTGAATACCGAAATGAACTCGAAAATTTACGCTCTGAATTTCAAAAATATGCTGAGGAAAGGATATGTTGCGCCAGAGCTTAACTGGGTCACAACAAGAAGAAACACAGAATAAATGTTGAATTCTGCGAAAAATAGGTACAAGTGTATTCCTGACCCGGAAGAAGAAGAATTGGCCTCTACCCAATTCAATCCACAATGTCAGGGGAGAACTGACATGCAAGCGGAAGCAAAGACTAGATACGCAAACCAGGCTAACCATATTATGTCGACTGATTGGGCGGGTTCGTGATGCAAAGGCCGGAAGACACCGATTAGATTTTACGAAGGAAAGAAACAAGAGTATTCTTGTTCTCAAAAGACCCACAATGCCAGGGGAGAACTGGCATGCTAGTGGAAATAAAGACTAGATACACGAGGTAGACTAACCATATTTACGCCGACAGATTGGGCGGGTCTGCGATGCAAAGACTAAAGGTGCCGATTAGGCTTCACTGACTTAGAACGCTGCTCTGAGGAGAAAGTCAAGTGTAGGGCTTGCTTTCGAAGCTGAAGACGTGTTGCACCAGGGTAAGAACTGGCAGTTCCAACACTACTCAGAAGGAAATGGACATATTGCACCGGAAGAAACCGGGACACAACGGATTCCAATAGAAACACGACACCGCTGGGGATGAAAATTGTGTTTCTGGCTTATAATCCTATGAGATGAATGACTCTCCTAGGGAATAATGTTGATGTAATAATGCATGTTTGCAACAAATATATAAAATAGGGACTCATCCGAGGATTAGAGTATTAGAGAACTGTTCGCGTTAAAAAGTGACGTGCAAGGGAATTGAATCTGAATTCGGATTCTCTGGCTCGAAACGATTTACTCTTTTGATTTGTTTATAAAGATGCCGCGAGCATCAAGCTTTATTATTTCCAACACAAGAAAAATGATTATGAAAAAGGGGAAAGCTGCAATACCCTCAATTGATATGATATGCATTACAACTAGCGCGAACTAGATGTAACGTATTGGGGAGATTCCGGGCAAGGGGATTTGTTATATAAAGGGAATAGATGGAGCACCCTAAATATATATAGTTATCTATAGCTTTATATATGAATATGTTTGATATGTTTGTGTGTTTTAATTGCTATTTCTATGATTGGGAAAGTTTCTCCTTTGGATTTTAAGAAGGATAGATTATGTGGGATCCTAGGTTTTGTTATTATTGTGCTCGCAAAGATCATTGGGATCTTCTGCATACATATCCCTTAGTGGGAATCAGAGCATTTGTAGCTCGGATCTAAAGGGATCTATGGTTTGTTTGGTTTGAGGGAGAAAGAAATTTGCTCGCCAAGGATGAGACCTTGTGCCTACGTATTCTCAAAAGGATGTTGAGAAAGTCAGAGCAATCGTAGTTCCCACTTATGCTAGTGGAAGCAACAGGATGTTAGTAAGAGACAAAGACGAATGTCATCTTAATGAAAAATGTATCTAATCTATTTCATCACATACATTTTGAAAGGTTGATTGATTAAAATCTTCATCGTAAGTTATAGGTGTTTTGCTTGAGTGTACAAGCATTACCACTTATGATTAAGAGATGTTTTCGTTTGAAAAGAGTTTGAAAAGTTTTTGATTGTATGTGATGTGATAGATGAGATACTTCTTCCATAGAGATGATAGACGTCTAAATCTCGAGGAGAAATTGATTGGATTGGAGGGATGCTTTTAAGAAGCCCATGGGTCCTTATATTGTTAGCCCAAGAGGAGGCATTCCGAGGTTCATCGAGGGTCCTTGTATGAAGCTCAATAGAAAGCTATAGGGTATGGATGGCTTTGGCTTTAAGAGGGATTTCATCGGGAAACCATCCTCTTTAGGATAAAGAGCAATTTCACCGGGAAAATGTACTCTCTGGGTTCTATCCTAGCGCGGGTGATTCTTTGTATTGGAAGCCCAATAGGAGGCTGTTAAGAGATTTCCTGGTCTCTTTCTTTGTTTGATGCCCAAGAGAAGGCTAAACTCAATGAGGAGTTCTTTTGAACGAAGCCCAAGAGGAGGCTAACTCAACAGGGGAATGTTGTCTTATATGAAGCCTAAGCGGAGGCTAAACTCAGATGAATGAGTTATCTTGTACAAAGCCCAAGAGGAGGCTAAACTCAGATGAATGAGTTTTCTTATATGAAGCCTAAGAGGAGGTTGAACTCAGATGAAATGAGTTATCTTGTACAAAGCCCAAGAGGAGGCTAACTCTGTGGGGAGCCTAGTGGTTAAACTAGTTGTTATGTTATAACTAGACAGTTATGTAAACAAATGTATGAAGTTTATTCACAAGAGTTTATAAACAAATGTAAACAAGTGTGTGTAAAACGAACGTTTAAAACGAGCGTAACTTGATTACTAACAAGTTTGAATGTGTACAAGGAAGTAAATATGTACATGAATGAGTATGTATGTACAAGGAGAGGTGGATGTACATAGGAGGGTTGAGACTTACACCGTAAGGGAGGCCCATTGGTTTAAAAGCAGTTTCACCGGGAATAATGCTCCTTTTAATACCAATGGTTTTCAATGTAAAATGAAAACAAACGGAAGAAGTTTGTCTATACTTGAGTATTTACAAAGGTATCTGTATTATGTACAAGTAAAATTGGTATGTACATAAAAGAATTGGATATGTACAAGGGAATAATTATGTACATAAAAAGAATTTTGGGACTTACACCGTGAGGGAGGCCCATGATTGGTTAAGAAATTTGAGAAAAAAACGAGTTCGGTTTTATCTTCAAATCGTGTCGATCATGGAAAAAAAGAGTGTAAGTTTGATGAAAAGTTTTGAAAAGGTCTTGAAAGTGTTTTTGAAAAGTAAAATATAATTACAAGAAGTTTCGGGCTTCGAAAGTTTGAAAAAAACGTCTTTGAAAGTGTTTTGAAAAGTACTCAAAACGTATCGTTTTCGGCTCGATAAAAATATAATCAAACGAAAGTATTTTTGAATTTTTTTGACACTATCCTAAAATAGGTATGTTAAATGACACGTGTGCAAAAAATCACCTCAAAATGAGGAGTTTTGATTGGGTTTTGAAAGAGTCAAAGTTTGAAAAAAAATATGAAGAGAAAATGAAAAAGTTTGGCAAAAATGGTCCCAAGGCTACTCGAACCCGGGGACCATTGGGCAAGGCGTGGCAAGGCAAAGTCTTAAGAGTGAGCTGGCAACCGCTGGGGCGGCAATACATCCGTGTATTGATCTCAAACCATGTTATAATATTATAAACTTTTTATTTGAATTTGAAAAAACGCGCGCACTGCTTGTCTTTCTTCCTCGATCCTTCTTCAAGCCCAAATCCTTCGTTTCTCAATGAAAATGGATGATGTAAACATCAAACTTGGTCGAAATTGAACCAGGAACATGATGATGTGGTTTAATTTCATTTATTTTTAGTTTAACATGATTAAATTTCCAGAATACACGAAGAAACCTAGTTCTTTTAAATCAAATTGAAATCGTGTATGGACATGGATTCAAGCAATTAGTTTAGGGTTAATGATCAGTGATAGTGCAGAAACAAAACGGCCAAGCCATTTTTGAACTGGAAGTTAGAAATCAAGGAGTTCAAAGTTGAGTCACTTACCTCTTGAAGCTGAGATCGAAATCTTCAATAGAGTGTTTCCAGTTGTTGTTTAAGGATTGCTGGAGCACCAGTGAACCTTATGGAAGGTGTGAGGATGGTCTGCTTACTCTGAAATTGCCTGGATCATTCCAACCAAGTCCACTTGCATATGCTTGAAATGAAATTCGAATCCGTGCTTGGAGGTGTTACAGATCAAAAGTGATGGTTTGTATCATCCATATGGAGTATGTTGATGATGTTTGAATGATAAAAACACAACTTGCTCGAGCCAAACATCAGTTTTGAAAGTTAAGGAAGTTTTGGCAAGTTTGAAAGTTTGAAATGCAATTCTGGTTTTTTAGCTATTCTTATGTTGATTTTAAGTTTCAAACCAGTTACATATTGATTTTAAGACATGTTAGACACCAAATCTCTCATGGTTTTTCACAAGTTTTGAAAATTGCAAGAATTCTCACTTTGAACTATGTTACTTGAAATTTAAGAAAGAAAGGAGAAAGCTTGTTTTGGAATAGCTTTGGTGTAGTTTCAAATGGCAAACATGACCTCTATTTATAGGTCAAGATTTCAGATTAGCAAGCAAAGAAGATTGGCTTGGATTTGGACAACTTGCCTTAGAGGGCAAGAAAGTCATTTTTGTCATAAATGCAAAAGGAAGCTTCCTTTTAACCATGGTTAAATTTCAACTTGATCTTATCTCATGATAATTACTTTCCATCTGATTTTTATCAGCTCTATCCTTCTTGGCTAGGTGGCAAGGCTTCTAGAGGAGAAAACTCAAAAAATGACTTGTAATTTTGAAGGTTGTACTTGAAAATCATGGCTTTTGGAGCTCTATGTTTCAAAATCAAAAGTATAGCTAGACACCATGGATTTTCAAGTTCTTGGACATTTTGGAAAGCTTGTTTCAAGGGCTACAACTTTCATTTTTTGAGTTTTTTCTAATTCCAAATGGAACTATGTGAAAAAATGCCATGAAAGTAGGAAAAAATGTGAAATTTTAACACTTGAAAATTTTTCTAAGTGTTGAAAATTTTGACTCTTTGTTGACTTTTCCAAATTTCTTGATTTTTTATGATCATGATGGATCATTTGAAGTATTTTGATGATGG
This sequence comes from Vicia sativa, assembly GCA_021764765.1. Lineage (NCBI taxonomy): Eukaryota > Viridiplantae > Streptophyta > Magnoliopsida > Fabales > Fabaceae > Vicia > Vicia sativa. The sequence continues at coordinate 194,718,521 of CM038792.1, read as the reverse complement.
AAAAAGTTTTATCTTGAAAAAAAATTGACCAAAAGTCAAAGTTTGACTTTCCAGTGCAGATGAAATTTCATCAGATGATCTAGAAATTGACTGATGAAGATTGTGAACTTCTGTGATGTTTTGAGTCCAGAAATTAGGTCAACATGTTGTATTGAAGATATAAAGATCAATCTCCAGGCAAAAAAGTCATTCATTGATCAAAAAAATCAGTGATTGCTTATCCTCGATAAAAACCCTAATTGGTCGATCCTCGATAGATCATGAGAAAAAATGGGATATCTGAAGACCAGAGGTTGATGATTTGATTAAGATAGATCAATTGAGGTGAGTGAAACTCAAACCCTAATTGATTACCTATTGAATCAGATGAAAAAAAAGATGAAACCCTAATTTTGACCTGTAGAAGCTACACCCGATTAATTCTGTTCTGAATTGTTAGTGATGCAGTAATGTAAATGTAAGGTGGTATATTAGGTCAAAAATTGGGGTATCACAGATGCCCCTATTTAAGTTGCTTTAACCTGAGATATGAAGATGAATATCTTCGTCTCGATAGGTGTGAAGAGACTTAAATATCATAATACGCAAATTTTGGACCTAAGATACCAAAAGATGCAAGTGATGCAAAATGATTGCAAAAAATTCACCCAGGAAATATCAAAGATTGATATGATGGGGAAAAATTTATGAGGATGACTCGATCTGTCTATGAAAAGAGAATCCTGTTTGTTGGGAAATAAGCAATATGTTTCACTGGGAAAATAGATTCACAATGCATGTGAATATCTGTTTCGCTTTGGGAAACGAGAAAATTACCTTCTGTCAGCCTTGTGACAATGTTTAAGGTAAATGAAGATGATATTACCAATTATCAGCCTTGTGATAGTTTATGGTAATGAGTTCTGAAGATATTACCAATTATCAGCGAAGTGATAATTATAACAAGGTAATTCTTGATCAAATTGTTGAGTATTCAGCCTTGTGAATAACAGACAATGATGGAAACAGATCTCAAATGAGTTTCTATTGAGAAGATGCGGGCATTTTGATTGAAAAGACACAGGTTTTCTTTTAGACAGAAAGACAACTGTGGAGATTTCTCGTACGGTCGTGATTTGAACTTGTTGAGAAGAACAATCTTTTATGACAAGTTTCAAGATGAAAAGGAAATAAGCGGCTCGGATGACGAGGCTATTGCTTATTGTTTTGTTGGTAGACTTTTTTGTGAAATCTAAACCTGAGTTGGTCAGAGACGGGGTTCTGTCCAGGAATGATCTGGAAAGAAAAGGTCAATCAAGACTTCGTTCCCAATGAGGAATGATATCAGCTGGGTAACATGATAGAGAAAAAATGTATTTTTCCGCTTGGGGATAATCTACTGGAGAGATGACATACCCACACTTGTTTTTTGGGAAACAATGCAACCTAAACGAGTGATGTTGAAGCAAACATTTGAGAAATGCAGAAATGCATTAATGATGCTATTATGTATGAATGTCATGAATGTCATATGCATGCTGACGATACTTGACAAGACAATAAAGAGGTATTTGGGAAAAGGACCACGTCACGGTTCAAACAAATACTCAACAAAATCTGCAACAAGGGTGTAGACGTTACTGATGAAGGATCTGAGTTGCATGCTTTAAACTTTCTGAAAAAGGCATTTCATTGGCAACTTTGTTGGGAATTCTTTTTGGATAAGAATGCCGTCCTTTGATGATCTCTGCTGAGGAGAAGAAAACTTCTGTAGCAGTTGTTCTATCTTTCAGAGGTCGAAACACTTTATGGAGAAAACTGTTGAAGTTCCTTCTGTGTTCATAGTTTGAAGGAAAATTTCGCTTTTATTTCAAAATTTTGAAGTAAAATTCATTTAAAACTTTTTAGTTTCAAAAGTGATTTTCACAATAAAAGGCGTTATTTTGCAAAACAGAATAAAGCAAGAATTGCAAACAAATGGGCACAAGGCTCAAATTTATTGATAGAATGGTAATCAGCCAAAGGCGTGACTCCATGAGCTATTTACAAGAGTTGGAAATGATAATTTATTGGGAAAAGGCTACATTGAAAGCAATAACCACTATTATCCCTAACAACTTTGAATTCCAACTGTGTTTGTTGCTTCAGAAGATTTGATTGAAGATCCGTTGATGGAAGATTCTTCGATTGACGGCACGAACCGATTGCGCTTACTTTGTCATCATTTTTTTGTATCCTTATTTTTGCCTAGATTGCCTTTTCAGGTTTTCAATCATCGTGATATTTTCTCGCTTATTGTCTCTAATTTTTGCATGGACCGCCTTTTCAGGTTTTCAGTCCACCGAGACGCTCTTTTTGCCTAAGCCGCCTTTTCGGTTTTCGACTTACCGAAATGTTCTTTTGTTTTTTAGACAAAGTATTTCTTGATGCATCAAGATTCACAGGATACGGGAGTTCATCACCGTCCATGGTTGTGAGAGTCATAACACCGCCAGAAAAGCTTCTTTTGACGATGTACGGGCCTTCGTAATTAGGAGTCCATTTGCCCCTAGAATCTGGTTGAAAACACATAATCTTTTTAAGCACGAGGTCGCCTTCCCGGAATTCACGAGGTCGAACCTTTTTGTCGAAAGCTTTCTTCATCCTTCTTTGATATAGCTGTCCATGACACAGAGCAGTCAAGCGCTTTTCTTTGATTAAGTTCAGCTGATCGTATCTGCTTTGACACCATTCGGCCTCAGATAACTTAGTTTCCATGAGAACTCTCATTGACGGAATCTCAACTTCTACGGGGAGAACTGCTTCCATGCCGTATACTAGAGAAAAAGGAGTTGCCCCTGTTGAAGTGCGTACTGAGTACAATACTCATGCAGAGCAAATGGCAGCATTTCGTGCCAGTCTTTATAAGTGATGACCATCTTCTGGACGATCTTTTTGATGTTCTTGTTGGCAGCTTCAACAGAGCCGTTCATCTTTGGCCGGTAAGGAGATGAGTTATGATGCTCAATCTTGAATTCCTCACACAGTTCTTTCATCATTTTGTTGTTCAAGTTTGATCCATTGTCTGTAATGATCTTACTTGGAACTCCATATCGGCAAATGAGGTTTTTCTTGATGAACCTCACAACCACTTGTCTCGTGACGTTGGCGTAAGATGCTTCTTCGACCCATTTGGTGAAGTAATCAATAGCCACTAGATTGAAGCAATGTCCATTGGACGCTTTTGGTTCGATCATCCCGATCATGTCGATGCCCCACATGGAGAAAGGCCATGGAGAAGAGAGAACGTTGAGTAGAGTCGGTGGCACGTGGATCTTATCTGCGTAGATCTAGCACTTGTGACATCTCTTGACGTGTTTACAGCAATCAGATTCCATCGTTATCCAATAGTATCCTGATCTCAAGATTTTTCTGGACATTGCATGTCCATTTGAATGGGTTCCGAATGACCCTTCATGCACTTCATGAATTATCGTGTCTGCTTCATGTCTGTCGACGCATCTGAGCAGGACCATGTCGAAGTTTCTTTTGTATAGCACATCTTCATTCAGGAAGAAATTTCTAGAAAGTCTCCTTAGAGTTTTCCTATCTTTGTACGATGCCCCGAGTGGGTACTCCTGAGTTTGAAGGAAACGTTTGATGTCGTGGAGCCACGATTTATCATCGAAGACTGCTTCAGTTGTAAATATATACGCAGGTCTTTCAAGGCGTCTGATACGGATCTTAGGCATATCGTTCCAATGGTTGACTTTGAACATGGAAGATAGAGTGGGCAAGGCGTCTGCCATTCGATTTTGATCTCGAGGGATATGATGCAGTTCAACTTTGTTGAAGAAAGTCAACAAACGTCTTGCATAACCTCTGTAGGGAATCAAACCAAGATGATGAGTTTCATACTTGTCTTTGATTTGATTGATCACAAGGGCTGAATCTCCATATATGTCAAGGATCTTGATCCTCAAGTCGATGGCTTCTTCGATACCCATGATACAAGCTTCATATTCTGCGATATTGTTGGTGCAATCAAATAGCAATCTGGCGGAAAACGGGATATGAGAACCCTCGGGAGTGATGATGACTGCCCCAATTCCATTGCCAAAGACATTAACTGCTCCATCAAAGATTAAGCCCCATCTAGATTCTGGATCAAGACCTTCTTCAGGTAACGGTTCGTCGCAATCTTTCATCTTCAAGTACATAACATCCTCATCAGGGAAGTCGAATTTGAGAGACTGGTATTCGTTGATCGGTTGATAAGCCAAGTGATCGGCGAGAATGCTTCCTTTGACCGCTTTTTGGGCACGGTATTGGATGTCATATTCAGATAATAGCAATTGCCATCGAGCAATCCTTCCTGTTAAAGCAAGCTTTTCAAAGACGTACTTGATTGGATCCATTTTGGAGATTAACCAAGTTGTGTGATTGATCATGTACTGGCGGAGACGTTTCGAAGCCCACACCAAAGCACAACATGTTTTCTCGAGCAAGGAGTAACGAGTTTCACAGTCTGTGAAATTTTTACTCAAGTAGTAAATGACATGCTCCTTCTTATCGGTTTCATCTTGCTGTCCAAGTACGCAGCGCATGGAATCTTCTAGCATGGTAAGGTACATGATTAATGGTCTTCCTTCGACTGGAGGAATCAATATTGGTGGTTCTGACAGGTATTCCTTGATATTGTCAAACGCTTTTTTGGCAATCTTCTGTCCACACAACTTCTTGATTTTTGCGGAGAATCTTGAATATTGGCCCACAAGTAGCAGTCATTTGAGAGATAAATCTGGAGATGTAATTCAATCGCCCGAGAAATCCTCTTACTTGCTTTTCTGTATGTGGCGTAGGCATTTCTTGAATAGCCTTGACTTTGTCAGGGTCAACTTCAATACCTCTTTGACTAACGATGAAACCTAGGAGTTTTCCAGATCTTACCCCAAAGGTGCATTTGTTAGGATTCAGGCGGAGCTGAAATTTCCTTAGTCGCTGAAACAACTTCAAGAGATATTCTATATGCTCTTCTTCAGTGTCAGACTTTGCTATCATGTCATCCACATAGACTTCGATCTCTTTGTGCATCATGTCGTGAAAGAGAGTAGTCATTGCCCTTTGGTAAGTTGCGCCTGCATTCTTTAATCCAAAAAGGCATTACTTTGTAGAAAAATGTGCCCCATGGCGTGATGAAAGATGTCTTCTCCATGTCTTCGGGAGCCATTCTGATCTGATTGTAACCAGAGAAACCGTCCATGAAGGAAAAGACGTTGAACTTTGTGGTACTATCCACAAGCATGTCGATATGCGGTAGTGGGAAATCATCTTTTGGGCTTGCTTTGTTCAAGTCCCGGTAGTCAACACATATTCTGACCTTTCCGTCTTTCTTGGAGACAGGCACTATGTTGGCTAGCCATTGAGGATATTCAGAGGTGATAAGGAAACCCGCAACAAGCTGCTTTTGGACTTCCTTTTTGATTTTGTCGGCCATTTCAGGGTGAACTCTTATCAGTCTTTGTTTAACTGGTGGACACTCCGGTCTTAATGGCAAGTGATGCTCCACGATGCTGGTATCTAAACCCGGCATGTCCTGGTAGGACCAAGCAAATACATCGACGTATTCTTTGAGAAGATCTATCAGTTTTCCCTTGACGTTGTTGTCGAGTAGAGCTCCGATGTTTATTTCTCTTTTGTCTTCTTCAGAACCCGAGTTGATTGCTTCCAAAGGCTCTTTGTGAGGTTGAATGATTCTTTCCTCGTGCTTAAGTAGTTGAGAAATCTCATCCGGGATCTCTTCTTCAACTTCTTCCTCGGCGACTTCACTGGGGATTTCAAAGTTGGGAGAGAGCATAGAGTTATTGCGTTCCATGGATTTGTCCATCTGTTAATCTGCATGTTTTGATTTATGTTTGATTAATTAACTCTTCTTTTTTTTCATTTTTTTTAGAAAAAGTTAATGTGAAAGTGTATGTAGATTATATTTATATTTTTTATGAAGATTTTTATTGTGTTTTTTAGGATTATCATTTCCAAGAAAGGGTAAAAATGAAAAACAAACACACAATGTGGAATCAAAACAAAGCGTTTTATTTATGATTCACAATATGAAACAGGGCCCTAAAATACAAACTCATTTGTCTTGGGCAAGACAAAGAGAAATTATTTAAAAGCTAAACCCTATAAAACATCTCTTCTCTTTGGGCGAAGCGAGAGTTCAAAACAAAAGCAAAATAAACTACTTAGAACTATGAACATTAATCCGAACTTTAACAGGCTTCCAATAGTGGCGAACTCCTTGGAAGTCGAGGTACTCTGGTAGCTTTCCACTTGGCTTAGTTCTTGAATAGACTTTGGTCATTGGTCGAACAGGCTTTGAAGACTCTGGACGATTGACCTTGCCTTTTGTGCTGCTGAAACGATCTTCTTCTGCTTGATGGATAGATCGAGAATCATGGGATACATCATATGTACTTTCTATTGGCATTCGTGTTGAATTCTGGGGATGTACTCTCCAATCTTCTGAGTGAAGAGACTCATTGTCGGTGACACTTTCCAATTCGTATCCCGAATCGTATCCCTGATCTTCAGTAATTACGTTGATGTAGTGATAGTTAAGATCTGGTTTAACAAACTCTGCAGGTGCGTTAAAGCAGAGATCTTCATTTGGAACCTCAATTGGTTGATGAGATCGGGAAGATGTGTACACCTCTTCTGGTTGACTAGGATACTCAAAAGAATCACCCCATCCAGTTGGCTGGATATCTTCAATTCTGATTTTTGAGCTTTCAGGCGCAGTGTATTTCACCATGTAGTCAAACTTTCCACTTGGTTCTCCCAAGGTATCCCAAACTTCAGAAGGGACAGGTGGATTTTCATTCTTTTGTAGGGACATGCCTTTGAATTGATTAGTCGGAGGATAAAACGGTGTGTATGATTCTTCCTGAGACACATATTCGGAGCTGGTAAGATAAGTGTTCCACTCTTCAGATCCAGAGAGATCGTCTTCATCACCTTCATCGGTAAGAACGTTAAAGATGGAATACTTCTGATTGAAGCGTTTCATCCCTTTGATTGTCTTTAGGAAATACTGGAGCAAAACCAAGCCCGGCCTTTGTCTCGTTGTTGACAGGTTTTATTACTTGTCCCCAACCTGCAGCATTACCATCTTTCACTATCCGCGCCGCTTCTTTGTAAGAGGAGATAGATGATCTGCTTTTGCTTGTAGATTCATCTTCTAACGGATGTCCTTGGAACTGTGTCCCTTCAACGTCGTTGGCTGTGATGAAAGAAAAGTTGGATAAATGGCTTACTAGCAAAGCTTGTTCACCGATGATAGTTACTAGCTTCCCATTTGCTGTGAATTTTAGCTTCTGGTGGAGAGTGGATGTCACAGCTCCTGCTTCGTGTATCCATGGTCTTCCTAGCAAACAACTGTAAGCAGCTGGCACATCCATGACCTGGAAGGTGATTTGGAAGGTATGCGGGCCAATCGTCATCAAGAGATCAACTTCCCCAATAACAGATTTCCTTGACCCATCAAAGGCCCTTACCACTATGTCATTGAACTTCATCGGCGTTCCTTTTAAGCTAAACGAGCGAGAGCCGTTTTTGGCATTACATTTAAGGATGAACCGGTATCCACTTGTACGTTGGACAGAGAGTCTGATTGGCAAATCATGGAGATATGCAGAGCCAGATTGTGATCTTTCCCTTCCTCTGGGAGTTCTTCATCGCTGAAGCTTAAATTGTTGCAAGCTGTTATGTTGCCCACAATTCCACCAAATTGATCTGTAGTCACGTCGTGATCTACGTAAGCTTGATCTAGCACTTTCATCAAAGCTTCTCGGTGGGCTTCGGAATTCAGAAGTAGAGATAGTATCGAAATCTTGGAGGGAGTCTGCATCAGCTGATCCACAACTCTGTACTCGCTTTTCTTGATTAGCTTTAAAATTTCATCGAAATCCGAGTTGACGTTGGTTCCATCAGACGGTCCAACATTTATATTTGGATTATCAACGGGAATCCTCGTGGGATTCTCGGGCGGTGTATTAACTGGATTTCGTCTAATAATAGGAACAATAGGTGGCTTTGGTGGCAATGAAGTATGTACTCGTCCACTTCGCGTTACTCGTCCGATCTCAGTTATGTTAACATTAGCTGAAAGAGTTGGCATGGGTTTCTCCTTCCCATCTTCTATCATAGTTGCACTGTATTGATAGGAAATTTCTTTTTTAGAACTGTATGGAACAGGACCGGGTAGACAGATCACTAAAGGAGACTCTGGAACCTTTGAACCGTTATATTCAATCTCCACATGCTCGGGCACGTTGAAACAGGGGATAATGACGTTTACTTTGGGAATTTCCGAGTTGATATCTGAGACTAAAAGCTCATGCGGAAAATGCCCTACCATATTCACGTCATAGTCATTTCTGTTTCTGAAGATCTGTATGTCACCAATGTCTAATAATCGTTGAATATCTGCTCTTACGTTTGGACATCCTCGAAAATCCTTGAAGCAGATTCTGCAGGCCGTGTAATCGTGTTTAGCGAAAGCACCCATTGTATTGTATGTATCATGGAGTTGCACCAAGCTTTCTCTTATCAGATTCACATCTGTGACAAGATACCGATCTGTATTCCTTAGTATCAAATTCACGGTATGTCCACTATGATTAGGAAGTGGATTTGCTTGCACGTTTGGATTTGTATTTCTGAAGGAGAGAAGATTAGACCTTACTAACCTTTGTACTTCAGCTTTTAGTGTGATGCAATGCTCGAGATCATGACCCGGTGCCCCTTGATGAAAAGGGCAAGATACGTCTGCTTTGTACCACCATGGTAATTTGTCCGACACTAGAGGTGGTGACCTTGTTTGCACAAGATTCCTTTCTACTAATGCAGGATATAGTTCTGTGTACGTCATCGGAATCGGATCAAACTTCGAGACCCGGGGCGCACGGTTCTGATTGTTGTATTGCTGAGCCTGCTGTCGAGGCTGTTGAGTTTGTTGGAACTGCGGAGCAATTCCTGTATTTGGACTTGTATTAACAGCGGGTGCTATGGCAGCTACCTGTTGTTGTCGGCTGACATTCTTTTGTCGTTTCCCTCGGGATACCATTCCTATGTCATGTTCCTTTTTCTTTGGAAAACTGGTTCCAACCCTCTTAGTTCCACTAGAAGTCCCTATCTCTCTGGTCAAGCGTCCTATTCGAACTCCTTCCTCTAGCCGCATTCCCATGCTTACCATCTCGGTGAAATCTCCGGAGCGCTAGCGATCATTCGTTCGTAATAAAATGGGCCAAGAGTGTTTAAGAAAACCTTGGTCATTTCCTTCTCCTCTAACGGTGGGTTGACTTGGGCAGCAATTTCTCTCCAACGTTGGGCGTATTCTTTGAATGTTTCTTTTTCCTTCTGAGACATGGAGCAAAGTTGATCTCGATCTGGAGCCATGTCCAAGTTGAATTTGTACTGTTGGACAAAGGCTTCGCCTAGGTCATTGAATGTTTGGATATTCGCACTGCCTAGTCGCATGTACCACTTCAGTGCAGCACTGGTGAGACTAACTTGGAAATAGTGAATTAACAATTGGTGATTGACATTGTACGTAGACATTTTCCTAGCGTACATCGTAAGATGACTTTGCGGGCAGGAATTTCCTTGATACTTTTCAAAGTCAGGGACTTTGAACTTTGCAGGTATCCTTACGCGAGGAACTAGGCATAGATCTTGGGCATTCTTCCCAAACAATTCCTTTCCATGGATTGTTTTGATCTCAAGCTGCATCTTAAGGAGCTGTTCCTGGAGATTCTCCATCGGGCCACGAGGATTCGTGTTATCGCCTGGACTATGGTGGACTTCTTCGTCTGCAGTAGTGTGCACTACGGAAGCTGAGTTTGTCATAATCGGTTGAGAAACCGTCATAGTGACTTGTGGAAAGGTTACTCCATGCTGTGGAGTAAGTGTTGAGTTCTGTAAAGTAGGCACTTCAAGCGTGGTTGTTTGTACCTGAGAAGTAGGTTGACGAAATCCGATGCCGAAATTGAAAGGCAAGCCCCATGGATAATCTTCTGGCATACTGAAGAGTGAACTACTGGCTGCAACAGTTGAAACTGGAGTAGTAGTGATCTCTGAAATCGTCGCTTGATTTTGACTGCTCAATGTTGTTTGCTGACTTTGCGCAGTTGCCAACGAACTTACCAAAGAAGTGAGTCTCTCCACCTCTTCTTGCAGTGTTGTCACTGTGCTACGAAGCTCAACATTTTCTTGCTCAAAGCCTTCCATTATTTTCCTTCTTTTTGAACGAGTATTATATGTACGAGTCGGCTGTGGACGTGATCGAGAAACTCTAAGACGCGACAGCTTGACGATCTTTCTCTTTCTGGAAAAAATTCCAAAAGATAAGAGTCTAAACAACAAACTCGATATGCAAAGTATGATGTATGCTTATGAATGCAGAGAGAAAATAATTTCCAAAGAATTTACGCTAAAAGAGAAATTTCTGGCAAATATTTGGATGGAAAACGCTTATTTTATTGATTATTGAAAGAAGCTTACAACAATTTTGTTTTTGAGCATAACTCATACAATGATAAAATAAAATGATAAAATTACAATGTAAACTAATTAATCGTCCTCGTCGGATGAAGATCCAAAAGCTTGATGTAGCTTCAACTTCAAGATTTCCTTTCCATAGTGAGCTTTCAGTTCAGCTTTCTCGGCTTTAAGATTGCTGATGACTTTCTTCCACTCGTCGGGAGCGGGATTGCTGGTTGTCATTTCCTCAAGCTTTCTTTTTCTTTCTTTGATGTATCTCTTGATCGTGTTATCTTTCTGATGAATCTTCTCATCTTTCTCCATGAGCCATTCATCTTGGAAGTAAAGCGTCTTTTCATGATCTTTGACCTGCTTCTTAAGCTTCTCATTTTCGAGGTCAGTCTTAAAGAACTTGTCTTCCAAAGCCTTTTTCTCAAGCCTCATCTTGGCCAAAGCTTCTTGGTATTCTCCCATAGTCTCAACGGGAAAAATTGTTGATCTGGAAGCTGTTGAGAACATGGGTTTCTCATAAGCATAAGGCATTCGAAATTCCTTTGCTCTTTTCTTTACCCAAGAAGTGTAGATTTCCATGGCTACACAATTCCTTGCATTACCCTTTTCCTTCCTTCGGATGTGATGCCAAGCTCTTATCATTCTGGCTTTCAAACCTTGAGAATCTTCCCCTTCATGATAGAAGTAGATTTCTACTGTAAAACCAAGAGGTTTACTAGAGTTTGCATACCCGAGTTGACGTCTCGCCAAGCATGGGTTGTAGTTGATTCCTCCTTTTGTACCAATGAGAGGTATGTTGGCAAATTCTCCACAGCTTTCAATGATTTCCATCTCATTGTCTGCCAAGGTATACCAATGGATATTGTCGTTTGTAAGAGACATGAGTCTTCGAGACCAATGCCAATCGTCTTTGTTTTCGCGGAAGATAGGAGATTTAGGAAAGTGTGAGACAATCCATTTGAAGAACAGAGGTACATAACACACGATAGTTCCATCTCCTTGATGATTCCTATGATGAATGGAGAAGTACGTGTCACCAAGAAAAGTGGGAACGGGATTTCCAATCAGAAAAATCCTTATGGAGTTGATATCAACGAAACTTGGGACGTTGGGGACAACACCAATCCATAGATGAGTAAAGCTAAAATAGCTTCAAAGGCTACCATACTACCGGCTTCAGAGAATTTAAGAGCCTTCTCCATTAGGAACTTTGAAGTTAGTCCTAAGAGTTTTCCTTTGGTAGTTAGGTTTTTGTCTATCTCAGATTTCTTTAAATGAGTCATTGTTGCAATGACTGGTGACTTAGGAATGGCTTCCAAACCATTGAAAGGCACCTTATCTGATACTGAGATACCTAGGATGTGTGCGTACTCTTCCAAAGTAGGCATCAACTGATAGTCAGGGAATGTGAAACAACGATAGACTGGATCGTAAAACTGAACGAAAGTTTTGAGAAGTCCTTCATCAACGTTAGTGTTCAGGATAGTTAAAAGAGTTCCATAGCGTTTTCTGAAATCCGAGGGATCTTCTACCAAGGATGCTAACTCTTTTAACTTTCCTACATCAGGAATCCTAAAACTGTATTTCTTGGTGAATCTTCCTCTGACGTCCATCACTCTAACCTAAAATATTTACAAAGAAAAATCTCTAAATTCTTTGGAAATGGGAAGAGAAATGAAGTTTTTGAATGAATGCATGAATGCTACAAACATGGTTAGTAGTTATACACACGGTCAAGCGTTCGAAGTCACGAGCATGAGGCCAACGATAAGAATCAAACGTGGGTAAGTTCTAAAGGCTTATTCATCTGTGAAACGGGTTCTACTGATAATATAGGCTCAACGCTTCTCTTTGAAATATTATCGAATTTGTTGAGTACTCGAAGTCCAATAATATTTTTCAAGAAAAACTCGTCTGATCGTAGTCTCGCATGACAATTATTCTAAGCTTACGCCTGAATAATTCGCACTACATCCTAAATGGCCAGGATGGGTTATGTGTTCTATAGCCACTCAGCTTCGTTAGTTCTCTCGAAAGCAAAATGTCTTTGCAAATACTTGCTAAACACAAATACTCCCAAGACAACCTCCACTGAGAGAGGGATCTCAAATTAACTCCGTAAGTACTGAGACTTCTCACAAGTTAATAGGACTATACCCCCACCTAGATCTTAAAATGTTTCTTAAATCCGGTTAGGATTTCTTTCCATCAGATGAAATCGCGAAACACACAATAAAGAAAAACAAACATATGCACATATGAAAGCTTAACCCCTTTTTTTCTTTTTGAAAACAAAAAAAAAGCTTGGTGCTCTTGAGCAGAGTCACATTTTTTTTGAAAATCAAAATTTAGCACACTCCCCAGCAGAGTCGCCATTTTTTCTGTTCGCGTTAAAAAGTGACGTGCAAGGGAATTGAATCTGAATTCAGATTCTCTGGCTCGAAACGATTTACTCTTTTGATTTGTTTATAAAGATGCCGCGAGCATCAAACTTTATTATTTCCAACACAAGAAAAATGATTATGAAAAAGGGGAAAGCTGCAATACCCTCAATTGATATGATATGCATTACAACTAGCGCGAACTAGATGTAACGCATTGGGGAGATTCCGGGCAAGGGGTTTTGTTATATAAAGGGAATAGATGGAGCACCCTAAATATATATAGTTATCTATAGCTTTATATATGAATATGTTTGATATGTTTGTGTGTTTTAATTGCTATTTCTATGATCGGGAAAGTTTCTCCTTTGGATTTTTAAGAAGGATAGATTATGTGGGATCCTAGGTTTTGTTATTATTGTGCTCGCAAAGATCATTGGGATCCTCTGCATACATATCCCTTACTGGGAATCAGAGCATTTGTAGCTCGGATCTAAAGGGATCTATGGTTTGTTTGGTTTGAGGGAGAAAGAAATTTGCTCGCCAAGGATGAGACCTTGTGCCTACGTATTCTCAAAAGGATGTTGAGAAAGTCAGAGCAATCGTAGTTCCCACTTATGCTAGTGGAAGCAACGGGATGTTAGTAAGAGACAAAGACGAATGTCATCTTAATGAAAAATGTATCTAATCTATTTCATCACATACATTTTGAAAGGTTGATTGATTAAAATCTTCATCGTAAGTTATAGGTGTTTTGCTTGAGTGTACAAGCATTACCACTTATGATTAAGAGATGTTTTCGTTTGAAAAGAGTTTGAAAAGTTTTTGATTGTATGTGATGTGATAGATGAGATACTTCTTCCATAGAGATGATAGACGTCTAAATCTCGAGGAGAAATTGATTGGATTGGAGGGATGCTTTTAAGAAGCCCATGGGTCCTTATATTGTTAGCCCAAGAGGAGGCATTCCGAGGTTCATCGAGGGTCCTTGTATGAAGCTCAATAGAAAGCTATAGGGTATGGATGGCTTTGGCTTTAAGAGGGATTTCATCGGGAAACCATCCTCTTTAGGATAAAGAGCAATTTCACCGGGAAAATGTACTCTCTGGGTTCTATCCTAGCGCGGGTGATTCTTTGTATTGGAAGCCCAATAGGAGGCTGTTAAGAGATTTCCTGGTCTCTTTCTTTGTTTGATGCCCAAGAGAAGGCTAAACTCAATGAGGAGTTCTTTTGAACGAAGCCCAAGAGGAGGCTAACTCAACAGGGGAATGTTGTCTTATATGAAGCCTAAGCGGAGGCTAAACTCAGATGAATGAGTTATCTTGTACAAAGCCCAAGAGGAGGCTAAACTCAGATGAATGAGTTTTCTTATATGAAGCCTAAGAGGAGGTTGAACTCAGATGAAATGAGTTATCTTGTACAAAGCCCAAGAGGAGGCTAACTCTGTGGGGAGCCTAGTGGTTAAACTAGTTGTTATGTTATAACTAGACAGTTATGTAAACAAATGTATGAAGTTTATTCATAGGAGTTTATGAAGGAAATATAAACAATGCGTGTAAAGTTTATTTTACAAGAGTTTATGAAGGAAATATAAACAAGTGTGTGTAAAACGAACGTTTAAAACGAGCGTAACTTGATTACTAACAAGTTTGAATGTGTACAAGGAAGTAAATATGTACATGAATGAGTATGTATGTACAAGGAGAGGTGGATGTACATAGGAGGGTTGGGACTTACACCGTAAGGGAGGCCCATTGGTTTAAAAGCAGTTTCACCGGGAATAATGCTCCTTTTAATACCAATGGTTTTCAGTGTAAAATGAAAACAAACGGAAGAAGTTTGTCTATACTTGAGTATTTACAAAGGTATCTGTATTATGTACAAGTAAAATTGGTATGTACATAAAAGAATTGGATATGTACAAGGGAATAATTATGTACATAAAAAGAATTTTGGGACTTACACCGTGAGGGAGGCCCATGATTGGTTAAGAAATTTGAGAAAAAAACGAGTTCGGTTTTATCTTCAAATCGTGTCGATCATGGAAAAAAAGAGTGTAAGTTTGATGAAAAGTTTTGAAAAGGTCTTGAAAGTGTTTTTGAAAAGTAAAATATAATTACAAGAAGTTTCGGGCTTCGAAAGTTTGAAAAAAACGTCTTTGAAAGTGTTTTGAAAAGTACTCAAAACGTATCGTTTTCGGCTCGATAAAAATATAATCAAACGAAAGTATTTTTGAATTTTTTTGACACTATCCTAAAATAGGTATGTTAAATGACACGTGTGCAAAAAATCACCTCAAAATGAGGAGTTTTGATTGGGTTTTGAAAGAGTCAAAGTTTGAAAAAAATATGAAGAGAAAATGAAAAAGTTTGGCAAAAATGGTCCCAAGGCTACTCGAACCCGGGACCATTGGGCAAGGCGTGGCAAGGCAAAGTCTTAAGAGTGAGCTGGCAACCGCTGGGGCGGCAATACATCCGTGTATTGATCTCAAACCATGTTATAATATTATAAACTTTTTATTTGAATTTGAAAAAACGCGCGCACTGCTTGTCTTTCTTCCTCGATCCTTCTTCAAGCCCAAATCCTTCGTTTCTCAATGAAAATGGATGATGTAAACATCAAACTTGGTCGAAATTGAACCAGGAACATGATGATGTGGTTTAATTTCATTTATTTTTAGTTTAACATGATTAAATTTCCAGAATACACGAAGAACCCTAGTTCTTTAAAATCAAATTGAAATCGTGTATGGACATGGATTCAAGCAATTAGTTTAGGGTTAATGATCAGTGATAGTGCAGAAACAAAACGGCCAAGCCATTTTTGAACTGGAAGTTAGAAATCAAGGAGTTCAAAGTTGAGTCACTTACCTCTTGAAGCTGAGATCGAAATCTTCAATAGAGTGTTTCCAGTTGTTGTTTAAGGATTGCTGGAGCACCAGTGAACCTTATGGAAGGTGTGAGGATGGTCTGCTTACTCTGAAATTGCCTGGATCATTCCAACCAAGTCCACTTGCATATGCTTGAAATGAAATTCGAATCCGTGCTTGGAGGTGTTACAGATCAAAAGTGATGGTTTGTATCATCCATATGGAGTATGTTGATGATGTTTGAATGATAAAAACACAACTTGCTCGAGCCAAACATCAGTTTTGAAAGTTAAGGCAGTTTTGGCAAGTTTGAAAGTTTGAAATGCAATTCTGGTTTTTAGCTATTCTTATGTTGATTTTAAGTTTCAAACCAGTTACATATTGATTTTAAGACATGTTAGACACCAAATCTCTCATGGTTTTTCACAAGTTTTGAAAATTGCAAGAATTCTCACTTTGAACTATGTTACTTGAAATTTAAGAAAGAAAGGAGAAAGCTTGTTTTGGCATATATTTGGTGTAGTTTCAAATTGCAAACATGACCTCTATTTATAGGTCAAGATTTCAGATTAGCAAGCAAAGAAGATTGGCTTGGATTTGGACAACTTGCCTTAGAGGGCAAGAAAGTCATTTTTGTCATAAATGCAAAAGGAAGCTTCCTTTTAACCATGGTTAAATTTCAACTTGATCTTATCTCATCATAATTACTTTCCATCTGATTTTATCATCTCTATCCTTCTTGGCTAGGTGGCAAGGCTTCTAGAAGGAGAAAACTCAAAAAATGACTTGTAATTTTGAAGGTTGTACTTGAAAATCATGGCTTTTGGAGCTCTATGTTTCAAAATCAAAAGTATAGCTAGACACCATGGATTTGCAAGTTCTTGGACATTTTGGAAAGCTTGTTTCAAGGGCTACAACTTTCATGTTTTGAGTTTTTTCTAATTCCAAATGGAACTATGTGAAAAAATGCCATGAAAGTAGGAAAAATGTGAAATTTTAACACTTGAAATTTTTCTAAGTGTTGAAAATTTTGACTTTTTGTTGACTTTTCCAAATTTCTTGATTTTTTATGATCATGATGGATCATTTGAAGTATTTTGATGATGGAAAAAGTTTTATCTTGAAAAAATTGACCAAAAGTCAAAGTTTGACTTTCCATTGCAGATGAAATTTCATCGATGATCTAAAATTGGTGATGAAGATTGTGAACTTGTGATGTTTTGAATCCAAAATTAGGTCAACATGTTGTATTGAAGATATAAAGATCAATCTCAGGAAAAAGTCATTCATTGATAAAAAATCTGATTGCTTATCCTCGATAAAACCCTAATTGGTCGATCCTCGATAGATCATGAGAAAAATTGGATATCTCGAAGATCGAGGTTGATGATTTGATTAAGATAGATCAATTGAGGTGAGTGAAACTCAAACCCTAATCGATTACCTCTTGAATCAGATGAAAAAAAAGATGAAACCCTAATTTTGACCTGTAGAAGCTACACCCGATTAATTATATGAACGTTAGTGATGCAGTAATGCAAATGTAAGGTGGTATATTAGGTCAAAAATTGGGGTATGAAAAGAACGCCCGAAAATCACCCAAAGCAATCTGTATCTTGCTTGATAAGCCTGATGAGGAAATGATGCCACGGGAAACTTGTCAGTTAGACAGAGGTCCATTGGAGAGAAAAGGAAGCACCTGGAGAGGATCTTCCACCGTTACCCATCACAACTCTAGCTGGGGAAACAAAGGTATGCCGCCTGCTGGGGAAACTGAGTGGCCAAGCGCCAACCACCCCTCGCACTCTGGAAGAATCAGGGGGGACATACCCCAACTCTACTGGGGAGAAGTCAAGATACACTAGCATTCATATCAGGAATACCGTAAGAGGCGAACCCGCTGGGGATAACCGTCTGAAACTGAGAGTTTAGAAACTTCCTTTACAGGGGATTAGAGAATGTAGCACACTCGAAATCCTAGTGAACACCTGCTGGGGACCACTGGGAAAGATACGACGGACCCATGCTGGAGATTGGCGTCGTACGGTGTCTATGCTGGGAAAGAGAAAGGACTCCGACGGGGATAAAGAACTTCTGGAGATCTTTTCCAAACAGAAACGGTCCTACCGGGAGGACGCAGCCGGGGAAGTATCGAGGAGAATCCTGATCCATCTCTACATTAGAGAAAACAGATATCCTGCAATACGATGTTAGCGGAGTGACCCTGGCATGATATGAAAAGTGCCTTTGCCATCCGGATCACTCAAGCCTTAAAGCAATATTCAAAAGTTTCTGATCATGGTAAAACCAACAATGTTTATATATACAAAATTTACCACAAAACTTTAAACGTCTTTTGCAAACAAATCAGTAAATGCAAGAAATTAATTAACAAGCAAAAACTCATTTTATTGATTGAAAGCATGCCTGTAAATAGGCAGGTACAATAGGAAGCAACTCTTGAAATGAGGCAATTGCGAAAGTAAAATAAGAGGACAACTAAAACGCATGGCAATGCGACAATGAATCCTCATTGGGTTTCAACCCTGCTATCAGTCTTATAACTCCAACTATCTCATCACTTCGCTTTTCCCGAAAAAGGTGATTGGCTTGATCACTACCCTTCGGATTAGCTCGAGATGTTTCCACGAAGTGCGACCACTGATCTGTTAAACATGCCTATGCATAGTATCTCTTGACTACATCCACGTTCACGGGTAATGGGAAATCTTCTCTGTCCATTGTTGCGAGCATCATGGCGCCACCCGAAAAGACTTTCTTCACAACAAACGGCCCTTCATAATTTGGAGTCCACTTTCCCCGCGGGTCTCCTTGGGGAAGGATTATTCTCTTTAGCACGAGATCACCTGGTTGATAATTTCGAGGCCGCACCCTCTTGTCAAATGCTCTTTTCATCCTCTGTTGGTAAATCTGCCCATGACCGACAGCTGCCAACCGCTTCTCATCAATGAGGCATAGCTGGTCTAAGCGGTTCTGCACCCATTCATCTTCATCAAGCTCGACATCTTTAATGATTCTTAATGAAGGGATCTGAACTTCGATTGGAAGCACGGCTTCCATGCCATAAACAAGAGAAAACGTAGTTGCCCCTGTTGAGGTACGAATGGTAGTCCTGTAACCATGCAAAGCGAAGGGCAACATCTCATGCCAATCTCGATAGGTTACTACCATTTTCTGCACAATCTTCTTAATGTTCTTATTCGCCGCTTCAACAGCTCTGTTCATCTTCGGGCGGTACGGGGACGAATTGTGGTGCTTGATCTTAAAGGACTCGCAAAGCTCCTTCATCATCTTGTTGTTAAGATTCGACCCATTATCTGTGATAATCTTGTCAGGAATCCCGTAACGGCAAATGATATTGTGCTTGATAAATCGAGCGACCACCTGCTTGGTGACACTGGCATAGGATGCTGCTTCGACCCATTTGGTGAAATAATCTATTACCACCAGAATGAAGCGATGTCCGTTGGACGCTGTCGGCTCAATCTTTCCGATCATATCGATGCCCCACATAGAAAATGGCCAGGGAGAGGTTAAAACATTCAAAGGCGACGGTGGCACGTGCACTTTGTTAGCATATACCTGGCATTTGTAACAAACCCGGGCATGATTGAAGCAATCAACCTCCATGGTTGACCAGTAATACCCAGCTCGCAAGATCTTTTTAGCCATAGTGTACCCACTGGAATGAGTTCCAAATGAGCCCTCATGCATTTCTTCGATGATCTTTGCGGCTTCATCCTTACCAACACATCTAAGCAACAACCCATTATGATGTCTACGGTATAGCACACCGTTGTTGAGGAAGAACTTCGCCGAGAATATTCTCAAGAACTTTTTATCTGTTACGGAAGCTTCCTCAGGATACTCTTGAGTCTCAAGATATCGTTTGACGTCGTAGAACCAAGGATTGCCATCTCTTTCTGCTTCAATCTCAAAACAAAAGGCTGGCTCATCCAATCTCTGAATGGTTATCGAAGGCGCTTCATTGGCCCATTTGACTTTAAACATGGACGCGAGGGTGGCCAAAGCATCAGCTAAGTTGTTCTCTTCCCGTGAGATGTGATCGAAAGTGATTTCCTCGAAGTAAGGAATCAAATTCATCACATGCTCTCTGTAAGGAACCAAATTTGGGTGACGAGTCTCCCAATCTCCGTTTCTGGCAAATTACAAGTGCAGAGTCTCCATACACTTTCAGATGCTTAATTCTCAAATCAATTGCCGCCTCGATACCAAAGATACAAGCCTCATATTCAGCCATGTTATTGGTACAATCAAAGTAGATTCGAGCCGTGAACGGGATATGATGATCGTCCGGAGTAGTGATTACTGCACCAACACCATTGCCTAATGCATTGGAGGCTCCATCAAAAACCAAAGACCACTTGGATCCTGGTTCGGGTCCCTCGTCTGGACATGGGATGTTACAATCCCGAATGTACATGATATCCTCATCAGGAAATTCAAACCTCATCGGCTGATAATCGTCCACTGATTGGTGGCAACATAGTCTGCCAACACACTACTCTTAATAGCTTTCTGAGTACTATATTGGATGTCATATTCTGTTAAAATCATTTGCCACCTGGCAATCCGGCCTGTTAAAGCTAGCTTTTCGAATATGAACTTGATCGGATCCATCTTGGATATCAACAAGGTTGTGTGGGTCAACATATACTGTCTTAGTCGGCGAGAAGCCCACGCTAAAGCACAACAAGTTTTCTAGAGCAGTGAATATGTTACTTCACAGTCGATAAACTTTTTGCTTAGGTAGTATATTGCATGCTCTTTTCGACCAGACTCGTCATGTTGGCCCAGCACGCACCCCATCGAGCTTTCAAGCACTGTCAAATACATGATCAACGGCGTACCCTCCACGGGAGGCATAAGAATCGGAGGTTCCTGCAGATACTCTTTTATCTTGTCGAATGCGACTTGACAATCGTCATTCCACCTGACCATCTGATCTTTTCTTAGCAATTTGAATATAGGTTCGCATGTGGCAGTCATGTGAGAGATGAATCTAGAGATGTAGTTTAACCTCCCTAGAAATCCACGGACCTCTTTCTCAGTTCTTGGTTCAGGCATTTCTTGAATTGCTTTTACTTTAGCAGGATCAACCTCGATACCTCTTTCGCTTACAACAAAGCCTAACAACTTGCCGGACCGTACACCAAACGTGCACTTGTTCAGATTCAGCCTTAGTCTAAATTTCCTCAACCTATCAAACAACTTCTGTAGGTGCACCAGGTGTTCTTCTTCATCCTGAGATTTAGCAATCATGTCGTCGACATATACTTCAATCTCCTTGTGGATCATATTATGAAAAAGAGTTACCATCGCACGCTAGTACGTTGCCCCGACATTCTTCAATCTGAAAGGCATTACCTTGTAACAGAAAGTTCCCCATGGGGTAATAAAAGTGGTTTTAGCCATGTCTTCCGGTGCCATCTTGATCTGATTATACCCGGAAAATCCATCCATGAACGAAAACACTTTTTCATGAGCTGTATTATCCACCAATATGTCGATATGGGGAAGAGGAAAGTCATCTTTCAGACTTGCTCTGTTCAGATCCCTGTAATCCACACACATTCTAACCTTTCCGTCCTTCTTGGGCACAGGAACAATGTTGGCAACCCATGGGGGATAAGAAATGACTTTCAAAAAGCCTGCATCAAGCTGTTTCTGGACTTCCTCTTTGATCTTCTTAGACATCTCAGGATGAGTCCTTCAAAATTTCTGCTTAACAGGAGGACATTCCTCTTTCAAAGGCAACTTGTGCACCACAATATCGGTATCCAACCCAGGCATGTCTTCATAAGACCAGGCAAAGATATCAGAATACTCTCGGAGTAGTTCAATCAATCTTTGCTTCACACTGTCTTCCAATGTGGCCCCAATTTTAACCTCTCTGACTACATCAGCATTGCCCAAATTCACTTTCTCAATCTCTTCCTGATGCGGTTGGATGACCTTCTCCTCTTGCTCTAACATTCTTGATATATCTTTAGGGAGTTCACAATCTTCCTCACCCTCTTCTTCGGCTTGGTTGATCGGATTATCAAAGTTATAAAGAATAATAGCAGAGTCGTTATCAAAGGGATCCATTAGGAGTGTGGGATTATATCTGCATGATTGATTTTAATGCCTATTTTAGTTTTTTTTAGATGATAAAAGATAAATAAAGCATTGCCATTTTGCGTTTTAAAATTGTGATGTAAAATTGAAGGAAAAGGAACAAAACATTTGAATGAAAAAGACGTTATTTATTTCATGATAAAACGTTGCATATGCAAACAATGTGGCCCTACATATGATTCACTGTGTCTTGCGCAGAACACAGGAATTATTGCATGATAACAGAAACAAAAGAAGATTACTCTTCGACCATCGTGACTGGGGACGCAGTCTTCCGAGGTCCAGTTGTTGAGCTTCATGCCAGGGACACTGGGACGTATCCACTTATCAATGTCGAACTTATTGTCAGAATCATCCACGGAGTTTGCTTGCCCGGAACCGATGCCAGCGCTAGAAAACTTCACAGGAGTAGCCAAGTTGGGTGCTTTCGGAATCTGATGGTGCAGAACAGGATCAAAGCCCAACCCGAACTTGTTGAATTTGGGAGATACCTCCACCACACGGCCCCAGCCTTCAGGGCGTCCAGCCTCAACCACAACTTTCGCATCCTTCAAAGATTCCATGGAAGATTCTGACTTGTCTTTCTTAACCTCCTTCTGCTGAGGGGTCTTCAACATGTGCACCGTCTCAAAGCCTTGAAACGGGGTCTCATGAATCTCACCATCGACCTCGACATAGCGGAAGGACGCAAGATGGCTCACAATATATTCTTCTTCAGCACAGACTGTGATAGCTTTCCCTTCAACGGGGGTATTTCAGCTTCTGGTGAAGAGTCGATGTGACTGCTCCGGCTTTATGAATCCATGGACGGCCCAGGAGGCAACAATAGGCAGGTTGAATGTCCATGACAAAGAATGTTGTAACGAAAAGCTGAGGGCCAACTTTGATGGGGAGATCCACTTCTTCGAAAACAGATAGTCTTGCATCAAATGCTTTTACAATCAGATCACTTGGACGGAGTTCGAGACCACCATAGTCAATCTTCATCAGCGCGGATTTGGGAATCACATTCAGCGAGGAACCAGTATCAACCAACACTCAGTACAAAGTAGTGCCCCGGCATTCCATGGAGATATGCAAAGCTTTGTTGTGGTTTCGACCTTCTAGAGGCAAATCATGATCGGTAAAACCCAATCCGTTGTTGGCCGATATACTTGCACACACATTTTCAAACTGTCCAACCGAGATCTCTTGTGGCACGAAAGCGGTGCTCAAAAGCTTCATCAAGGCATTTCGGTGCACCTCTGAATCTCGAAGCAAAGAGAGAATAGAAATTTTTGCAGGCGTCTGAGCAAGCTGGTCAATCACCCGGAAATCACTCTTGCGGATAAACTTCATAATCTCCTCTATATCCTTTTCAAAGTCAGGATTGGCACTTTGCAATTCTGGCTGCTTCATAGGCTGCTTGCCCTTGGCTTTGGCAACAGCTTCTGCCTTGAGTTGTATTGCTGGATCAGAGAAAATTCGCCCTCTTCGGGTCATACCACCGCTTCCAGCAATGTTGTCAGTACTAGCAACGTCCAACATGTCACCTTTCTCAGTTAGGGAAGAGACATCTTCCTGTTTCACCCCATGATAATAGACATCCGATTCGTAATGCCATGGCACAGCTTTATCACTCTCATATGGAAAAGGACCAGGCTTGGTAACTGCTAGGGGAATAGGCTTTGTTGGTGCAGATATCACAATTGGAGAATAAGGAATGGTAATCACAGATACAACCCGTGTCTCAACCTTCTCATTCTTCCAGATCTGATCAAATTGCAGCTGACCGTCATCAATCAAACTCTGAATACCAATCTTCAGATTTGCACAACCATTGGAACAATGTTCACACCTCTCACAGACGGCTTCGCAACCAGGAAAGACACCTCTTTCAATCAAATACTTCCTGACAAAAGGCAGGGGTGTTTTCACCAAATCAACATCTGTGATCAGATTAAAGATTTCCCCATCTTCTATTACAGCTTGAACAGCCCCATGACGCGGCATCGGATTCTGTGTGACATTGGGTCCAGCAGCTTGTGGTCGAGCCTCTAATTCAATAGTCTTTGAATCAATGAGGTCTTGCACTTTGCATTTGAATGCATAACAATTCTCAATGCTATGCCCCAAGGTTCCGGAATGAAACTCACAACTAGCATTGGCATCATAATTTCTGGGTCGTTTATCCATAGGAGGAGGTGCAAATGCAGGCTTGAGAATAACCAGTTTAAGGTTATTCAAGCGGACGAACAAATCAGCATAGCTCATAGGAATAATATCAAACCTCCTAGGAGTACGATTCTCTTGTTGCCTTTGATTCGTTGATGAGGTGCTTGTCAGTTGAGGTTGAGAAGCGATATAGTCACCCATTGACCTGAGCTTTGCTTCTACCATATATACAAGACCGGCTTCTCCTTTTCCTTCTTGGGATAACCACTGTATGCTTAACACCGAAGAACTTCCTCAACTCGTTGGATTTTACCGGACTTCAACCCACTCTCGATCCGCTCACCGTAACGGACCATCTCAACAAAGCTTGCAGAAGTACTGCATGCAACATAGTAATGTCCAGCAGTAGTACCGTGAACATATCAATCATTTCCGCCGACCATGGGTGGTGGTTGAACTCTAGCAGAAGTTCTTCCACTTCGAGCGTATTCTTTGATTGTTTGCCCTAATTTCGAGACAAACCCAACAACTGTGTGCGATTCGAGCCATATCAATGTTGAACCGATATCGCTGGAGAAAAGCATTCACAAGATCACGCCATGTCCTGATATGGCCTCGTTCCAAATGCATATACCACTCTAAAGATGCCCCGGTCAAACTCTCTTGAAAGAAGTGCATCAACAACCTTTCATCTTCAGTATAAACCGCCATCTTGCGGAAATATGCAGTGATATGAGTTTTGGGACAAGTTGCCCCATTGTACTTATCAAACATTGGCACTTTGAACTTTGGAGGAAGCCTCACTCGAGGTGCCAATCCCAAATCAGATAAATCCATCCTAGACAACTCCTGACCTTCCACAGCCTTCAACCGCTCTTCAAGCAAACGGTATCTGTGATCATCTTCGGAAAGTCAACTTCACTACCATTCATAGAATAAGCTTCATCCTGCTGATCAAAATCCGCACCCTGGGAACGAGGACAACCCCGAACACGATGCCCTTGCATCCCATCATCAAAGAAAAATTGTCCTTAAGGTGGAGTAGGTGTTGGAGGTGGAAACCGACCAGTGATATGCACACCCGGACCACGAGGGTGGTCATTGACACCGACATCGGCATTGTTGACTTCAACACGGAGTTGACCCACAGAAGCATCATCAAATGGATTGCGTCGACCATCCTCTGAACGAGTCCTCTCAACCAAAGCCCTCAGCTCTTGTTGACCCTGATTCATATTGGTGATGACTTCCATGAATTAAGCCATCTGCGCTCCATCCGCACTTTCATCCCTACCATGTCCGCCCAAGTTGTTCCATCTGTCGCTTTCGCTGTCTCGAGTCGAGTAACGGTGGAAATTTGCAATCTTTCTGCTAAATAAAAGCAGAAGCCGAGGTTGAGAACTCCAGACAAAACCTGTTATGCATGGTATGTACATATATGAATGATATGCATGTTATGCAGGTAATGGCATATTTGAACATTTCCAGGACTCTTGACACTTCGACTCAAGTTTTAGGACTTAGCAAGATAATGAATACTGAAAAGTCTAATTATCATTGAATCGAAGAAGATTACAAGCATTTGAACAACTGTCTTTTGTAAATCATAGAAAAAGGAGTAATCCCATCAACAAGCCTGATGGTGATTTCTGCACAAGACCAATAAAGCATAAATCTAGACATCAGACATAGGAAATCCTTCTGCCTCCAGCGCACCCATCTGAACCTTGAGACATTCCAACTCTCCGACAGCAAGGGATAGTTGAGCTTCTTTTTCTTGTATACGGGATTCATATGCCAACTTCTGATTATGCATTTGTTTCTTCAAATCTTCGATTTGAGCCTTGTACTTCTTTTCCAAGCCGATGAAAACCTTTCGGTGTTCCTCCATGGGAGTGAAGAAATCTTCAACTCTAGACCGCTTCTTGGTTGAATCAGATGTTTCTCCTTTAAAATACTTGAGCTCATAAGCCAATTGATTCTTTGTCTGAGTTGCAACAAGATAATTCACTACTAACGTCTCCTTTTCTTCGAGCAAAAGGCGATTCTGAGCAAGCACTCGCTCATAATCTCCTTTAGAAACACCATCTGGAATTGATTCTGGAGGATCAAAAGTTGTTGCTCCAGTAATGGAAGGCCATTGACGATCACTATTCTTGTCTTTGATCCATTGGATGTAAGAAACGTAAGTCGTGGGGTCTTTCTTGCCAAAATATTGTCCTCCTTCCAGACGGATGCTTTTCCATGCTTGAACAGCTCTAGCCATCATCCCGGTAACATCAGGCACATCATAATATAGAGTTTCCGCACAAAACTCGCGTCACGAGGTCCAACTAAAGCATAACCCACTGTCTCGAGCAAGAGTCGATTGGCTAATACTCCCCTTACGCCCATGAGATGGACATTAGGAAAGTCTCACCGGATAATAATCTTTTCACATTCCATCTTGGACATCTCGTCGACCCAATTGATATCGTGAGATGTGAGGCCCATCAATCTTGGGACCTACCTCATAGTATGTCGAGTGTCAACAAAAGCACCGCCGAGGAAGAAAACCTTGAAACCAATGGTATAACAATGGCGCACAAAGAATTTACAACTCCACCTTTGCCTTTGAAACTTCTGGATTGAAGAGAGTGATAAACATCTCCTAGCAAAGTCGAAACAGGATTCCGTTTGATGAAAATGGAGATGGCGTTCATGTCAACAAATTTTGGCACATTCGGGAACAAGCACATCCCGTAGATACAAAGAAGCTAAAATGGCATTCAAGCTCTTCCAATCCTTCTTGACAATCTTGGCATTACCCTCTCGGAGAAGAAAACCCAAGTGAAAGCCTCTCACGACACCCTTGCTTGTGACATTGGCGAATACCACAGATTTTTGCAAATGAAGAGCCTTGGCAATATGATCATCAGTCGGTCTCTCCATAGAGGCATGAAAAGGAACTCGATTCAAAATAGGAATGTCTAGGATACTAGAATACTCTTCCAATGTAGGCATCAGTAGGTAATCGGGGAATATGAAGCACCTCAACTCACGGTCATAGAACTGGAAAAGGGCCTGGAGCCCGTCCTTCTGATAATCGGTCAAAGGAGATTTCAACCATGTCGTGGTCCTTCCATAATCCCTGCAACGGACAACATTCTCTCGTGGAGACTTACTAGCCATCGGGAGATTCTCAAGAGCGTGAGGGGAATTTGTACACCGGATGACGCCTCTCGATTATTCTTCGCTTTAGTATCCATCTTCCAAAACAACCCAATCAACCAGACTCAAAGATTAGAAATCCTGGAAACAGACAAATATGCATGTTAAAATATGCAAATATTAAAAATTTTCATGAATGTGATGTTTTTGAATCATGTATTCTGCATATCGGAACCACTGTTGTACTGAACTCCCAGATAAGTATCACAAAGTCTGAAACTTGTCACTCGACCAAGATATCATATAGAAACTAGAGCTGAAGGTCACAGGTTCAAAGGTCCGGCATCAAACTGGAATCCCATAGAAAATACCAGAAAATACCAAGTCACCATTAATAACAAAGTCACCGGCAGTAACAAGTCACCAACAGTCACCAACAGTACCTGTAGTAATGATATCCCGCCCCAACTCACAGGGTGATTCTAGACTCAACAGGGGGTCCCTAATGATAGTCAGAGTCGACGATCCTTTATCGAGTACTTTGCTGACTACACAACAGGGTGTAGGCGAAAGCATCAATAATCGAATCTGCCTGATTGGTACTCCATGCCTCCTCACACGCACCACGGGATGCGGGATTCGACATGGACATCCATCTATCCTATGTGTCACTGGCCGGGGTAGTTGGCCTTTTACCTCAAGTAACACCCACCCAGATCAAGAGATAAACCAAAGACAAGAATGTACCCGATATTGTGATATATGAAAGCGGTAAATATGCCACATAGCATGCAATGCAAAGCATACAAAGGATGATAAAGCGATAAAGCATATAAACACCCAATAGCCATGAAAAAGAAAGCTAGTATCAACTCCTAATCGAACAAAAAATGTCTGTACGATCTCAGCAGAGTCGCCACTAAAGACACCCAGGAACCTCCGACATGATAACTAGGTATCAAATAGAGTCGCCATCGAACGCTTTTATCTCACGAGGGAGAAAGGAAAACATCGAGTAAACCTAGGGAGAAATCGGGTCCTATGACCGAGAGATCAAGAGAATCTAGGTAAAGGAGTTACGACGGAGGAAGGATTAGCACCCCACACGCCGTAGTACTCTACGGTATCCACTTTCTATTTCTAGCTAAAGGGTGCGTATATCTATGCTTAATCGCTAATCATGCATGCAAGGAGAAGAAAAATAAGAAACCACGGGAAAGAAGGAAGTATTTACAAAGTTTGCTCGATCAATCCCCATGATGCTACGTATTCTGCAATGGGAGTCGTGAGCGTCGTAGTTCGGCTCACTTGTTTTGGTGGGTTTTGTGTTTTTACTTGTGAAAAGGTTTTAAACACAAAAGAAAGAAAACGCAAAGGCGAAAAGAGTTGGTGTTGGTTGGTTGTTTTACCTTGAGAAAGGAGTTTAAACCATTATTAAGTGTTTTGAGTTTGAAAGGAAAAGAAAGAAAGTTTTAGTTTTATTACATGCAAATGCAAAGAAACTAGCAAAATTAAGGTTGGACCCATGGTTTAGGATGCAAGGGAATCTCTACCTATATTGACACGCAAAGGATGTGGATCCTAATGTCTAGGCTAAAGAATCAACCCTAACCAAGCTCCTGGGGAAAAACAAACAAACAAGCAAATATGCACAAATCACAAGTAGAATTGCCCTAAACGGGTCTTTAAATTAACTAGAGGGGTTCCTGAACATGCTCCAACTACGGAAGCCCCATCATGCATCTCTATTCCTACTTCTCTTGGCAAAAGGAAGTCAGAAGCCTTCTCATGATATCTAGGAAAGCTGTAAGAGAATGCGATAAACATTGTAGAAACTACCGAACGGATATAGAATCCGAAGAGCACTGCAAACGGTATAACTACTTCAGAAAACTTCAAGTACTGCAGCCATGCAATAAGAGTAAACCGGTGAGATTTGTTCAAAGCACTAAAACAAGCGAAATACGTGTCGGTACGCATCCGAAGCGACAATGCCTGCAAGAACAAGATTAGAACAAACACACACAAAGCAAAAACACCGCACACGTGGGTGTACGAATCCACAACACCTACAATAAGGGAGTTAGACCCAAAAAGCAAGTAGAATAAATATGTGCGAGTATCGAAGAAACAAGTCGCAAGTGTATGCGACGCATGTCCCTGCATGAAATGGAGCACAAACAGCAGCCAAGCATAGCTAGGGTGACTACTGTTCGCCATCAGAATCGAGAAAATCAGAGAAAATAAACCAGAGGACCGCGCTAAGTGCGATATACCGCGCTAAGCACGACCTGCAACACAACAAGTCAGAACAGTTGGCGCTTAGCGCGATCTGGACCGCTGTAACCTGCAAAAAAATGATTTTTTGATCCGAACCACCTGTTTATGATGTTTTCATGCAAGAATTCGATCCGTATCGTTAGTTCACAATCCAGTACAAGTGAACACCAAATGAATATGCGAGAAAGTGCAAATCGAAACGATAAAACCTATGTTATGAACGCGGTCGGCGCGGTCATGAGAAAAGCGCGACGCGCCAAAAACGACCTGCTGTGGTGAACCGGTCCAGCGCATCTGGATGACGCGACGCGTTTTTCTGCGATAGCGGTTGTTGGAGCGGCGCGGGGGCGGCGCGGAAGCGGTCGTAGCGGCCGAGTTGGCCTTGACGCGGGTCAGGTCAGCCCAAACCCTTTTTTTTTCACAGAAAACCCTATTTTTTCTATTTTTTCTTTTTTACCGTTACTTCTTGCTCATCATCGCTTTCTCTTCTCCCGTGCCCACCCTTTCTCTTCTCTCATCATCGCTTTCTCAATCTCATCTCTCATCATCGCTTTCTCCTTGCTTGCCGTATCATCCATCGCTTTCTTCTGCTCCGTTTTGCTTCTGCTCCGGTCTGCTTCTGTTTTCCAGGTATTGTTTCTTCTTCTTTGTTTCTACTTTCTTTTCTCCCGTGCCCACCTTTCTCTTCTGCTCCATTTCTTCTTCCTACTGTTTCTACTTCCTATTTCTACTTTTTGTCTGCCATCCTATGAAGCCCATCCTATTGATTATATTCTCTGCTTACAGATAGTCAGATATGGAAAATACTCCTTCAAGTACTCAACCATCATCATCTGATGTTCCATCTGTGGCTTCTTCTGCTCCTAAGGTCCACAAACCAATCGGTATAGGTTGAAAGTTTAACCATTTGAAAGACATGAATAATAAGAGGAAGGTTACATGTGACTTTGTAACTAAACGTCAATGGAGGTATTTCTAGGGCTAAACAACATCAATTAGGAATAAAAGGAAATGTGAAGGCTTGCACTAAAACACCGGAAGACGTTAAGTTGGTTTTACAAGAGCACGAAGATAAGAAAATGGCAGCAAAGAAATCTATGTCAGGTGAAGCCCATGAAAATGATGATGAGGCATCGCGTATCCTAGAAATATCTAGGATTCGAGCTGGAAAAAGACCCACTGAAGAGGGAAGTATGCCGGCTGCCAAGAAGAATACAAAAGGTCCGTTGGATGTTATTTACTATAGAAAACCTGAAGAAAGTTTGAAAAAGGGAAAGCAAACAAGTTTGAATGATGCTTGTGATAAGAAAGCAAGAGAGGAATGTTGCAAATACATAGCTCGTTTCTTTTATCGGAATGGAATTGCTTTCAATGTTGCGAATTCTAAAAGTTTTAAGTTGATGGTTAAAGCAATTGGTATGTATGGTGCACATTTGAAGCCTCCAAGCTACCATGAGTTGAGAGTTCCTTTGCTTCAAGAAGAGTTGAAACTTACTCATGAGATGTTGAGTACTAACAAGAAAGAACAAGAAAAGTATGGTTGTTCTATAATGTCTGATGGTTGGACGGATACAAAGGGAAGAACTTTGATCAACTTTTTGGTGAATTCTCCGGCGGGCACAATGTTTGTTAAAAGTGTTGACGCTTCTGCTAACATGAAAATCGGACAAAAGTTGTATGAACTTTGGATAGCTTTGTGGAAGAGATTGGTGAGAGCAATGTTGTGCAACTTGTTACCGATAATGGAAGCAACTATGTCTTGGCGGTAAGCATCTTCAAGTATCGAGGCCAAAATATTTTGGACTCCATGTGCTGCTCATTGTCTAGACTTGATGCTGGAAGATATCGGAAAATTCCAAGAGTCAAGAAGGTTATAAAATGGAATGACTCTCATTTCATTTACAACCATTCTTTGGTTTTAAACTTAATGAGGAGAAATTAGAAAGAATTGGTTAGAAGGAGTCAAGGTTTGCCACAAATTTTCTTACTTTGCACAGGTTGCACACTCTAAAGTCAAAAATTAGACCCATGTTCACTTCTCAATAATGGTTGAACTTGAATGCAAGTAAGGAGGTGAAAGGAAGGAAGGTAGCCGCTATTGTTCTTCAAGTCTCATTTTGGGAAGATATTGTGTTTACTCTAAAGCAATGGGACCTTTAGTAAAAGTACTTAGCTTGTTGATAATGAAAAGAAGTCGGCAATGGGTAGCATCTATCATGCAATGTTGGAAGCCAAGGAGTTAATTAAGAAAAACTTCAACAACAATGAAGACAAGTACAAACAAGTCATTGATATTGTTGATAGAAGATGGAGTATTCAACCTCATCATCCGTTGCACGCAGCTGGGTATTATCTTAATCCGAAGTACTTTTATAGCAATCCTATGATCGAGAATGATGATAAGTTGTTGGATGGTCTTTACGCATTAGTAAGTCACAAGTACTGTTGTTGTTGATGCCATCCATGGAGAATTATCAAAATATAAGATGGTGACGGCCATTTTGGATTGAATGAAGCGGTTAGGCAAAGAGCCGTTGTAGCTCTGGTAAGTAACTATGCTTAATTCGCAATAATTTAATTACAATACATAATTTGTATTATGCTAATGCAAATAATTGTTGCATTGCAGCTGAGTGGTGGAAGAGATATGGAGCAAAACACCAAATTTGCAGCTCCTCGCTATTAAAATGTTGAGTTTGACTTGTAGTTCATCGGGTTGTGAGCGAAATTGAGTACTTTTGAGCATGTAAGTAGTTGCTATTAAGTTATAGATTCAAATTAATAGTTTTGCAATGAATATTTATTATTTAAACTAACATTAAAATTATAATATAGATTCACTCCAAGAAGAGAAATAGACTTGAACATCAAATGTTGCAAGACTTGGTATTTATCAAGTACAATCAAAATTTGAAAGAGCGCTTTGATAGTGATGATTTGATTGATCCTGTGGTAATGAATGATGATTTTGATACCCATAACCTATGGTTATTGGGAGGTGAAGATGAAGCTGAACTTGAACCTGAAAATGATATGGTGTGTTTGATGATGATTTGTCTTGGCTAGATGTTGAAGCTGCAAGTGGTGCTGCTGAACCACTTGTCAACACTAGAAGCCAAACAACATTGCAGAAGAAGGCGACTGCACCTCCACCACCTTCTTCATCTAGATCTAAGGCAAAAGCAAAGGAAGTGGTAGTAATAGATGATGAATTTGGTGATCAAGAATATATTGGAGAGGATGAAGAGGATGAAGAGGATGGAGAGGATGAAGAGGATGCTAGTGTCGAAGGAAGTGATGAAGAGACTTGGATTTTAATGATTCTTGAACTTTTATTAGAGTTTTCATGTTTAGTTATTTTAAGATTTAAACTAGTGCATTTTGACTAGGATTTTATTTTGTTAAACTTGTGCATTTTGACTAGAAGTTATTTTGACCCATTTTGAGTTGAGTTTTTTTATCATACTACTATGTTTTTGGCATGTAAATGTCTATTTTTCTAGTGTCCGTTGCTAAAAAAGCGCCACGGCCCCATTTTGGGTTGACTGCTACCGCTTCCGATATTAATAACATAGGATAAAACCAATGTCCATATCAAAGTAATGAATGAACATGCAAGGAATGCAAATTGAAACGATAAAACCAATGTTCATATTAAAGTAATGAATGAACATGCAAGGAATGCAAATCAAAACGATAAAATCAATGTTCATATCAAAGTAATGAATGAACATGCAAGGAATGCAAATCGAATCGATAAAACCAATGCCCATATCAAGGTAATGAACGAACATGCAAGGAATGCAAATCGTGATAATTTCAATGTTCATATGACAAGTTAAATGCATGAACATGCAAGGAATGCAAATCAATATGATAATTCCAATGTTCATTTATGAAATTGAATGCATGAACATGAGGAATGCAAATCAAAATGATAATTCCAAAGTTCATTTATGAAATTGAATGCATGAACATGCAAGAAATGCAAATCAAATGATAATTCCAATGTTCATTTATGAATGATACAAGCTTTCCATGACATTTGAGGTTTTCTTCCAAAGAATCTAAGTCAAGCATTGACACAAACACTTGGAGTGCAACAAGTTCATGCACAATGCACTAAATGCTTGGGTATCTACATTTTGAATGCAAGTTATGCTTCAAATCACCATGAATCAATGAAATTGATCAAGCTAAATACTCACCAATTCATGCACATGCGATAGATGATGCAAAATGTAAGAGTTTGTGTCCTATATGCAAGGGGAAAATGAATGCACAAGTGTATATACATGTTATCCACAAAGAAATCCTCACTCCGACACGAATAAGGAGGCAAAACTCAATTCAAATCAAGAAATTCATGAGTACAAGTTCTAGAATCAGAATCTACATTGAACTGGCATGCAATTTCGGTATTCAATTTCAAGAAAATCTAAAAGTCAAGAACTGCTTAAAATAAGTGCTTATTTGAACCTAACACTTACTTGCACTTGAAGTTTGAGTCAAATTGAAGAGGAATTCTTGTGCTCTTCAAAGAAAATACCAAATCAATGAGGAATTGTAGATAATCTTCAGAATTGTTTGAATCCTTGAAGAGAG
>CM038792.1:194660853-194684308 GCA_021764765.1 Vicia sativa | reverse complement strand
GATTGAATTGAATTAAAACCAATGGAATCTTTGTACTATTTATAAGACAAAATAGTAACAAACTAAAAACAAACTAACCTATTCTTAGAAATTAAGATATATGATAATAACAATAAAATAACAAATAATAAATTATCTAATAATTACTAAGTGCCCTTAGAACATCAATTATTCCTACATCATCCTTAATTCATGTTCATCTACACATTGTATTAGAACCTCACTTTACCGGGCCGTTCTGGGAGTCTGTCATCCCTCAAGCGGATAACATGTTCAGATGATACCCTTCATCGAGAATATACAACGACTTGCTTACAGTTCAAAACTCTTCTTTACTAATATGTCATCACCATAAAGACACCAGCTTTAGAATCTTGCTTCGAGTGTTTACAAACAAACCATACTTCATCTCACATTTACGAAACCTTTGCTTCAGAAAATGAATCAATCTTGAGTCGACTACGGGTGCTTTCTTTAATCCTGTGAGCTTTGTGTAACTGTCACCATCACTTCATTCTGCTACAAAGCGAAGGTTTGTGACACGTATACCTCTTCTTGTAATGGTCCGTTCAGTAGCGACTTCATCAAATATGCATGTGACCAACCGATTGTTTTGTACATGTTCGAGAACAAACACTCAAAATAGTCTCGTCGGGTTTAGAATAAACCTCACGGCCCTTACCACTTTGTTCTTGCCAGCGGTCATCGGCTTAAATCTCACTAAAAGCCCATCGTGATAGCTTTTTCCCCATAAGAATCTCGAGAAAACTTCAAGTCTAACATCGTTCGGAAGCCTCAGTTCTTCTTTCATGGCATTCAGCGGGGTTTTCTTCTTGAGAGCTTCTTCTTTATGATTGCTTTCGAGAATCTGCTAGCATGGAATAATAAATAACTTCTCCCTCTGAGTTAACTTGATGTCTTGCAACATGTCATAATGCAACCTTTGGGTATGGTTGACTCGTGTGTCCTTTGAAATTATTCACTAGAACACAGGACAAAAATTAACTTTTGGACCTTGTCAAACTTCTATCATCATAAGTGTCACGGAAAGGCTGGAGCGATGATTAACCACGGACCTTGTCCAAGATTCTATCTTGAAGTGTCCAGCGTGTGTTAACCGGACCTTGTCCAGAAAGTTCTTTCTTCGAGTTTTATTTCCACGAAGTTCCACGTTGTTAACCACGGACCTTGATCAAACCATCACTTTCAGTTGGATGCGCCTTGAGCTCTTGTGAAGTTTTGCCCGAGAATCTTGATCACCGTCGGGAGGCTGGACTGAAATTCCACCTTGAGAATCATGACAGCCGTCAGGCTGAACTGAGGGTTCAACTTGGTCATGACCAGCGTCGGAGGTTCAGACTAAGTTCCCACCAGTGCATGATTACCACAAATGTTTGATCACCTCGAGGAAGCTTGTCCTCTGAGCCTCGTCTTGAGTTTTCCTTCCGGAAGCATGATCACTTTCTTGATCACCTCCAGGAGCTTGTCCACCAGAACATACGTCTTCATAGTTTTCCCTTCCAAAAGTATGATCACCAGGATTACGGATCATCATCGAGAATCTAGATCAGAATCGATTCACTATCGGGATTCATCCTTAGAATCTCGAAGCTTCTTCATCTTCGACTCTAATTCTTCTTGAAACCTTCATGTTAGACTCATCTTCGAGAACCTTCATGTTCGACTCCCGCCGGAACCTTCATGGCCGACTCATCTTGAGAACCTTCATGTTACGACTCGTCATCGAGCGAGTCGCCTTGATTCTAACTCATCTTAACTATGACTCTTCTTCTAGAACCTCGAGATTCGACTCATCTTGGAATCTATAATTCATTAAGAGGCTTTCTTGAAAGCTTCATCATGTCTCTTTGAAGTTTCAACTTGACTCATCTTCAAGATTTCAACTTGACTCTTCTTCATTCGACTACCACTGTAAAGAACCTCCCCGAGTCTTATCCCTTCAAATTGAGAAAATGATAACCTCACGGGTTCCTTCGATTCATAAGTCATGTGTACGGGTTCATCATGAATCATCTCGGCTATCTTTGCTTCTTGATTCTCTTTCTTTGTTTGACCTACGATCTCTAGCAAAAGTGACCCAGCCCTTCCAGCGATAACATTGAACTTTCATTGTCGCTTTCCTCCATACTTCTCATCGAATCGAAGCTTCGGCCGGTATATGTCACCCGTCTGATACCTTACGGTCCTTATTGACAAAAAGCTTTGAGCAACTCTACTTCCTCTCGAGACTTTGTCAACAGCGCAATTCATGCTTGAACTATTTGACTCTTCAATTTTCATGGTCTCGAGATATTTGTTGTTCAATAGCAACCACAATATATAGTCAAGCAGAGGGATAAGTGACCTCAGAACCTTCTCTATGTCACTTTCTCGAAAGGTTTCTCCACCGAGCCTTCATCTCATGGTGATCAGAATCACTCTTGAGATATATTGATCTTCTCGCGCTTTCTTCATGTTAGATTTTTCGTATTGCTTTCTCAAGGGCGAGCTTCACCAACAACTTCGATGCGTCACCACCGTAACGACCCGGTGTGTCACGCCCCTTTGGCGTCATAGAATGCGCAATCTTCTCAAACACGATCCGCCTCCACACATTTATGTGATGTAGAACAGTATATGATCCTCCTCCTTTTATCTCTCGTACCTCTTTCTCTTTTTACGTGCTGACACGAAGCGGAATGTCTATCGATAACAAGTTCATAACATCTTGAGCTCCAAACAAACCGCATTTGTATCATCCATCGATTCTAGTTTTTGTCATCAAAGGCGGGTTGGTGCTAAGGTTGCGTTTGCGTTCATCTTCTTCTTTAGCAAATAACCCCGAGGCCAGAAACACGATTCTTGTTTCCTGATTCCAAACGAGCTCTAGATACCATTTGTTAGGGCAAGGATAGAAGTAGTAATGATGAAAAAGAGAGAGAGTAAAAACAAAGGATTTAATTGTATTGATTGAATTGAATTAAAACCAATGGAATACTAGTGCTGTTACATAAGACAAAATAGTAACAAACTAAAAACAATAACCTATTCTAACAATTAAAAGATATATGATAATAACAATAAAATAACAAATACTAAATTATCCTAATAATTACTAAAGTTCCTTAGAACATCAATTATTCACAACAACACCAACAAACACAAAAAAAAAATAGAGTCAATGTCTTACGTAAATCACTCTCAAATTTGAAATTTCTTCATCTTTGAAACTTTGAAAAAGCTCGAAACTCTAAATTGGTTTGTGAATCTCTTCTTGTTAATGAAGAAATCCTAAATTTTATATTAAGAGTATTATCCTCTTTTCCATACAAATCATTCCATACAAATTCGGTCAAAAATGTTCATTGTGTTCTTCATGTTCTTGAGCAAATTTATATAGATAGTCTTTAAAGTTTGTTGTTTATTGAATTTATTTACATTCTTATGTTTTTGCACGTAATTACATCATAATCATCAACGAATTATAAACCATTTAAATTGCTTTCTTGAAAATCAAGGATTTGGTGTTCTTTAAACTTCATGAGCAAAATGGTAAAATATGAATTGATGTTTGTTTCACACAAATAATCTATTAGGTAGCTTCACAACATCACCCTTAGCCGCAATTCATGGTTCATTTGTCATGAAATTGGCTAAAATAGTGAATCGAACAAAATATGTTGTTTCTTTGTTATTTTTTGTTGTTTATTTGTTAATTAAGAGCATGACATATTGTTTATGAAATTGAGTAGATAAACTTTCATTATTGATTTTCTTAATTCCATGAAAATTTGAGAAAGTTATGACAAAAATAGTGGATGGATGTGTTTGCAAGGAAGAAGAATATCATTTTCTATATTTAATTTGGACCTTCCATCATGCATTGTGACTTGGTGATCTAAAATGGAATAGCGCCATGTGGCGTTGGTTTGTCATATTCCTTTTTGTTTGTCAACACTACTGATGGGCCTCTCGAATTGAATTTGAGATGCAATTCCTTTTGCACCCTCGTTTTCAGTTTGTGTGTTGTTTCTTATTTTTATTATTTATTTGTTTTTGTTTTTGTTTTACTTTTTAAAAATAAAACCTTTAAGTTTATTTATTTTGTTTTTTAACTTTCCACCAATTATACTAATAGTGTCCTCGTCTCTTTTTTATTTCTTTTATTTTTTATTATTGTTTTATTTTTTATTTTTTTATTTTATTTTATTTTCTTTAGTTTTTTTATTCTTTTACCTTTTGTATTGATAAGCGTGTCTCCACCCTCTTATTATTTCTTTTATTTTTATTTTATTTTATTATTTATTATTTTATTTATTATTTTTATTATTTTATTTTAAGCTTATTTTATTTTTATTATTTTTAAGTTGATGTATAATGTTAATCCAAGAAATAAAATGACCATTAAATTAATATTTTAAAAATATTAAAAATCAAAGATGCTTGATCATTTGCTTAATTTGATTACAATTGTTTGTAATTAGGCTATTGTTCATAGGATAGAATTGATTAAATTCGATTGTACATGTTCTAAATTTAATTGTGTTATCATTTGTTTAATACGTTAACTCGTCATATTCTCATTTGTTTGTAATTGATAAATAGGAACATAATTCGTATGATTTTGATAAGCGCTTACTAATTGATCTCATAATCGAATAGGATCGAAGCCGTTAGGATTGATGTTATTATAGTCGATGATAAGTCAAAATCACGAATCGATTGGATTAATGTTTTAGCTTATTTCATAATCCTTTTATACTCACTTATTTGAATGAACCTAAAACCCCACTCTTCAACCAATTGATTAATAATATACAAGAGTCTTTGGACGACTCGAGTCATTATCGATATCTGATTTACAAAACACTCATTTTGATCATGCGACCGTGATCGGGCGTCTACCTCGTGCACATGAGGAGGTGCAGATGAGGAGTAGGTACCGATGAGGGAGGTTCTGAGGAGTTCGCTGCAAGGGGATGAGATACCATGCATGTTGTCGGTGCAGAAGGCGAACGAGAGATATCTAGGAGAACCTATGACCCTCGTTCTTGATCAACTATAATGATCGTCACTCGGCGTGTTTGGGATGGAGAGATACATTTTTTGTTTCCTTTTTTCATTTTAAAGGTTCACTCAAAATATAATTTTAACGGTTGTGCTTTTTTGTTTTGAAACGGTTGCCGTTAAGTTCGTTAATCACTCACGGAAAATATTTGAATTGTTTATACTTGTGGCTTCTTGGTTCCATGAGGCGTGATTGAATATGGACTTGCGGAATATGATGTACTAATTAAAGCGACATGATGAGCACTTACCGATATGTGGCACAAAGATCGTCGTCTTTCCACTTTCCCCATGGGGATATGACAATCACACTTATGGCGTTGCTTGCTTGATCGACCTACCTATCAAGGTAAGTTACTTAACCATCCAAATACCATGAGTTGAGGCGGTTGAATTGATGATTAAGTATGCGGGAGATGATCGAATAGGCGATCGAGGGCGCGGATCGACTAATGGGTGCATCACAGTTCTACTACTTGAAGGATATATATATGAGGAGCACGATTGTAATGAAATAGGTGGAGGATGAGGGGTGACATAGTTTTTATTCGGTATCATGGATTGTATTTTGCGGTGTTACTACATGTTCTTGGTTGGCGTCCCTCTTTGTGGACAAAGTGCCTACTACGTTATGTGACATACCTCAGGTATTTTATGGATCGAGCATAGTTTATGGTGGGCGGGGGGCTATTTTGGTACACCTACACTAGAAGCTAGATGAAGCTTAGCGGAGCCAGGACAACTCACTAGCTCTTACCCTCCTCGTGGTACCTTTGATTTCAACTATTAAACCTAATTAGTTTTGTTATAATTTGTACTTACATATTATGTAATTGTTGTTTAAGTGGATAATCTCTCACACTTTGCATTCATGGTTTGAACCAGGATCGATTTATACTCACGACATGCCAAGGGATACAATGTATGTACTCCGGAGGAATCATAAAGTGTCATACCGGTGTATCTTGATCGTACTAATCGTGATGACATTAAATAAGCGTCATTTGAGGATTATAGGGATGTTGTCATTCAATCCCATCTCATTATACTTGGGGTGACTAGCATGTGAGTCGAATCTTATGGTTGAGGTATCTTTAGAATAGTGTATCTGGAAGTTTGGATATGTGTAGAAGATACTGAGATCTCATTTTTCAGGTTTCTCCCGAAACCATGGTTCGATAGGATCTCGATGTCATCTTCCAGGATTGAGAGAATCATTTGGTGCTACGGGAATATCGGATGATGTCGGTATTCTGAGTTGGCATTGTATAGGGTTACGTGACATGGTTCTTTAACGTGTCACACTCTCATCATAAGCGAATGGTCACGGGCGTCCACCTAGACCAGCTCATGAGGAGCTCTTGGAGAACCGGCGAGGCGATGACCCAGAGCCAGCGATATCTTCTTGATCATCCGGCGGATCCAACTCTTTGGGCATGAGGCATTGGATTAGGGATTATCGAGATGGCCGGTTCAGTACGATTTCCATCGTTGAGAGGATGGTTAGGGAGGCATCTAGTGCGGTGATGTATAGGAGGCGAGAAGAGGTCACAGTGGGGTTAGGATTAGGCATACTGTGATAACAATAGTCTATGTTATGTTTTGTTTTTGTTCTGGATGTAATATTTTGACATTATGCACTTTCGAACAACTTATGTACTAAATTATTTTTCACATATGCGAACATCTAATCTAATAGTTATGTATATTATTATATTCGTTTCATATTTTTGAATAAATCTTAAAAAATTGATCTTTTATAAGATATTTACAAAGATGTAGAACGTGACACAAGCAGAGAAAGTTTCGGATATGCATGTACAAACATTGCGATAGTTTCGGTTATGCATATCCGAAACAACCTCAAAAATTTTGCATCTCACGTTTAA
This sequence comes from Vicia sativa, assembly GCA_021764765.1. Lineage (NCBI taxonomy): Eukaryota > Viridiplantae > Streptophyta > Magnoliopsida > Fabales > Fabaceae > Vicia > Vicia sativa. The sequence continues at coordinate 194,677,352 of CM038792.1, read as the reverse complement.
GTATTAAAATATGTTAAAAATGAGTGCATTTGGATATGTACATCCAAAACATGATGAGATGTGCATCTGAGTTTTCAGTGGTAAAAATCACCACTATTAGGTATAAAAAGAAAATCCTTAATGAAGTTAGTTCAAAACCTTATTTTTATTCCTTTTGAAGTTTTATACATCGTTAGGCCAACTGAGTTTGTTGAGTCTTATAAGTATATTATTGGTTCTGACTTTCAAAAAAAAAACTTTATTAGAATATTGTCTGATAAGTGGGAGCTGTGATATGTGATATTTCATATGTTAAGTGTGGCTGAAATATACCTATATGTGTATGCCTAAAAGTGTGTTTCTTTTAATTTACTAATATGTTTTCAAAATATCAGCAATATATTGGCATAGCAATTATCTTTTTAGTGATGTGTTAAGGGACTTTCATTGTCTCCTAAGATACTTTATGAATCAAAATATGAAAAAGTTTTAGGATAGCTTCCTTAACCTAATTTAGTGTAAACTGCTACTACACTGAACTTTTTTAAAAATAAAACTGCTACTACACTGAACTTTTTTAAAAATAAAAATATGAAATAATTAACCGATTAAACCGATTCAATTTAACTGACAAATCAATTAATTAAACCGTATTGTAATTCAATTGAAACTGGATCTAACTATTGCATCCATGGATTCGGCCAGTTTGATATATTGGATCCAAACCCAACCCAAATCGACCGATTATCCACTCCAAGTTATAGTGAGATAATTTTTCGTCTCGCAAATATGACTTTTTCTTGTAATGTCATGCTAGAAGAAATCATTAAATAAATTATTATCCAACATGTTATTTAACTCTATTCAAAACTTCTATTTTTTAGTTGTCATTTCTTATTTCTGACTAAATCGCAATCTTCAATTATTTACTATCTTTGTTCATTTCTTTTCACAATTTCTTATATTGAAAATCAATTTAAATATTTAAGTGGGTATAGTTGCACATAAAAAATAACAAACACTTATATTAACAACTCTTTTAAAAGATTTCACAATGTTACAAGTTTTAATCTGATTTGAAAGAAAAAAAATACCACTGCGTTCAAAATATATAATCTGATTATTTGAATAATTAACTTACAACATCAACTCATTACAAAAGTATCACTAAGTTGGATTTAGATTTATTGCAGTCTGTGAATCCTACATTCACGTAATCAAATAAAAGGCTTAATTCATTCGTGTGTATTTTTAAATCAAAAATATATTTTAAATTCAGGACCAGTTTTAAATTGCATTTACAAAATACCAAAAATACACTTTAAATTTTAATCGAAATATATTTTAGATTTTTAATATAAGCAAATTATTTTATATGACAAAAAGTGCATGAGCATGCCACTTGGGATACATTACTTTTCTTTGTTAAAAATTGGAAATGCATTTCGGTTTATCTTGAAAGTGCATTTCAGTTTTATTTTTTGCCTTTTTGAAGTGTGTATATCAAAGCGAATAAATTATAAGTGTATAAGGTGTAAATCGAGTATATTTCCAATTTTTGGAGCATTTTGAAATTACATGGGGTGTTTTTTCACTTCTATGGAGATAAATAAAATTCTCTCAAATGATTATTACGGTTCGATTAAGATTATATGATTTTGATTTAAGCATAACATTTCATAATTGTAAATAAAAATTCAATTTATTTTTTTATGCAATATGATCAAAATCGGATGGTTTATAATATTTTGGCTGTGTGAGTGCATAGAATAAATGAGTGCATTTGATTCAACCCTATATCATATTTAACATAACTATTTTTGTAAGCAAGACCAAATAGTGAGAGAACTAAGGTTCTCGATCCGATTATAAATAGCTCGAGAAAAAACTCGAGGCGTCGGAAATTACAAACCAATTAAGCTTACGATAGATAGAACAAGGACATTTGCTAAACTCGTAAAATTACAATTGGGTGAGTAATCTCTCCAATAAAAGACCAATTCCGTATCATAATCTTAATACTAGCGGCGTCAAGCACATTCAACCATCGTTTCAATAAAAGACCAATTCCATATCATAATCTTAATACTCCAAACGGCGTCAAGCACGTTCAACCATCGTTACGAAAAATAATCATGTTCCTTAAAATCCAAAATTCTAACATACGACCGACCAAATGCAACCTTTTTACCGCCCCTCACCTTCTTAGACTTACAAAAGAATACCACATAAAAATTCCTTTAAAACCTTCTCAAAATAGCTTGATAAACCAATCGATCCATACCTCCTCACCAACCAAGCAACACGACAATGTAAAATGGTGTGCTTCAGCGTTTCTCAATCGAACTACACAAAACCTGACTTAGGGAATCAAAGGAATGTTAACACCTACGAATTTAAGAAGATCTTTTGTCGAGAACTCTTGGTGAAACAATGTCAACAAGAAAACTTTAATTTGAAATACACATTGTTTCCACACTAATTTCATATACATCATAAATATTATGAGGACGAAAAGGAATGAACATACCAAAAAGTGTAGTAGGATCGAGCAGAAAAATGGAATATAGTTCCTTGTCTAGGTCGCGCGGTTAGTACCTCCGGCTACCACCGCTTTATCTAGGGCATCCGTATTGTTGAATATCCGTTGCAATATCGGGAAAAACCAAAATAGTGTAAGGGATGCCAAAATCTCCCCAAATCAAACATCATCAACCACGTCCCAGTCCTACATAGAGATCGTGAGAGAAACATAGAACAAGCTGCGGAATAAAACTCTCGGACTAGATTACTCGAACCATTTTGAGTACCAAAGGAAGTTGAAAACATAACAATGTCGAACTTGCAATTATCAATGAAAATGTAGACCATTTCTGTTAAGATAAACAATATCAGGCCACCACAAGATTTAGAATATCTCGTTATGGAAGCAATCACCCGCTACCACCTAAAGACAAATATCCTCGTATCTTGCCTTCAAAGAGAACCTATCGAATCGACGCCTTCCGATCCTCCATCTCCACTTGTGAAGAAGAGCCATGTTAAAACTCGATCCTTTTTATCTGAGACCACCATTCTCGATCGACTTACCTGTCTTTCCAGTAACGATGAATTCTTACTGACCCTACATTCGACGAAATTGCTTTGAATCTTAGAGATCTCATTTGCAATCTTCAGAGATATTTTCTAAAAGGAAAGAGTGAAAATGGATGAAATAAACGAACTTAAGAAGGTGATTCTTTCCACGAAACTTAGACAACGACCTTTCCACTAGAAAAACAATTCTTCATTTGGATAAAAGAAAATTCCATGTTGAAATCATACAGATTATAGCAGATAGGTATCTAGAAAAGTGAATTATTTTCCTTCCACCTACAAGAAGGAAGCTAGAGGTTTCTCCGAAATTTGAACTTATAGTAATGCCTATGAGCTTTCTTTTGTGATAGTTGATTCCAAGACCGAAACAAGCTCAAATTCCCACAAAACCGCCTTGATAGCTCCACTTGCTTCGACTCGCCTCTCACCACCAACAAAGTATCGTCCAGTAAATTGAAGGATGTCGATCAACCATTTCCGTTAACAATCGAACCTTGATTCTCCATTTCAATCGCTTTTAACCATCCCGTTAGACCTCCTCAACCAAAACAAAAGCAGGGGAAAAGGATCACCTTGTCCCTCTCCACCATAAACTCCTTAGTCGGTTCCCCTAACAAGATATCTCACTCTTAAAAATTAAAGCCTTCGTCCACCTCGTCCAAAGATTACCACCCCATTTCCTCATGGACTTAAGAAAACCACGATTCACTATCATATGATTTCTGAAGTCGACCTTAAAAGGTAAGCACCATTTCCTCCTTATTCGCATAGTCCACAACTTCATTAGCCACACACCATCAACAATTGTCTACCCAAAACAAAAGTACTTTGATAAGGAAAACAATACAATTCAAAAGCGCCAAACCTACCGCTAACAACTTAGATAAAGCTTTGTATAAGCCCTGACTAAGCAAATGAGTCATAATCGTCCAACCCCAATGGTTCGATGATTTTAGAATCAACGTCGAAAAAAGAGTAATAGCCTTAAATAGCATCGCTCCAGAGTGGCTTGGTAAAAAAAATAAACAAAATCATCTTTAAGGAAAACCAACATCTCTAATAAACAAAAGGAATAACCATCGATCCGGGCTCTTAGATCCTTCCCACCCCAAATCGCCTCCTTAATCTCCCTTCCAAGAACGGCCTCGAGAGAACTTCTTTCGAATTGATTGGCGATTTGAAAGAAATCCCTTCTAACGTTGGCCTACTCATCGGATTCGATAAACTTATTAGAAATATGAGCGAGATCTCCTCCTTAACATACTGGCGATTCCACATGCCTCAAGATTAATATAACCAATGAGTTACATCTTCTCATCTGCATAACACTATGAAAAAAACCTACTATTAGTATCACATCGTTTAACCATTTCAACCTAGATTTTCGATTGAGCATATTTTGCTTTATCTTCAAATTAGTCCAAAACTTACTAGTAGTCTCCTTCTATTTTCAAAAACTTTTCACCTATTATGGAATCAGGGCTCTAGTAACTCATCCACTTTATTCTGACCTTACTTCATCCCAACTTCCAAGTCTACCTCCCAAACATCTCCTTATTCCACCATTTAAGTATTTCTTTAAGAATATGAAATTTCTCCTTCAAAATAAAATCACTCCTCCCTGACAACACGATTATTCCACTCCTTCTTAACAAAAGAATAAAGTTTATTAGAAAACCACTCATTGTTGACTTTAAAGGCTTGGGTCCCCATTCTCTCGATCGCACTAACAAATGGGACAATGATCCAAATATCTAGTTAACCAATGAAGTGGCCCACCGACCCCATCTATTAGCAGCTAATGGGTGAGACAAAAATCGATCGATTCTACTCATAGCCTTTTAGTCACCATATACCAACTCAACTTATTCACTTTACAAGGGATATCCTCTGCGTCGATGAAAAATCCCTCATCTATGATTTTCCACCACCGAATACCTCCTTTTCTCTCTCTACTCTCCTTCACTCTGTTAAAATCACTATCGAAGATCCATTCTCCATCATAATACCTCTCTTTATACTCCAACAAAGACTTCCATAAAAGATTTTTCAAAATAAAATCACAAGGAGAATAAAGATTCGCCACATAATATACATCGTTCTTCCACTTTACCTTGACGCCTAGAAACCTTCTCCTTTAAAACTACTACGAACTTCCACAAAACTCTCCTTCCAATAAATGCAATGGTTTAAAATTAAGGTCTTTTAATACAATTTTCACACTAGTATTTGGTGGACAATCAATATATTGTAAATAGTTTCGTCAGTGCCAGAATTTTGAGATATACCTTAACTTTAGTTTTAGCGAGGACATCATTATTTTCTTTCTCACAAATTCAAAATTTCTTTTAAACAAATAAAAAAGGAAGAGGTGTTTAATTTGTAAAAATAATAGTCACAAAATAAATAAATAAAATTGAGTATAATATGCTTAAATCTATCACCGCTAGGTATTTGGTACCACATTTGCCATTTATAAAATCACGTGGCAGTTGCATTTTACCGTGGAAATGAGAAACTACTCGTTGTAGCTTCTATATGATGACAATTGCTTTTACTATAGAAATGAGAAGCTACTAATTGTAACTTCTATTAAATGTGTGTTTTATATGTTTTCCACCGTGAGTTCAAACAAATATGTGTGTTTGAATTGGCGGATAAAATTGATTATAGTATAATTGAGTTTGGTATAATTAATTATAATATAATTGAATTTAATTGAATAGATTTATATTTGAATACAATTATGTAAAAGTGAGTTGAACAATATATTTTAAAATAAAAATCATTTAAAACCAATTTTAGAAGCAGAAGCTACAAATTATAGCTTCAAATAGAATCAATTCTAAAGGCATGATCAATTCTAAACATAAAACATATTAAAAACATTGCAGAATCAATTATGCATTCTAGAAGTGCTTTTAGCCTTGCTAAAATTGAAACCAAACATACACTAAATTGTTTCAAATACTAATAGATTATATGAGAAAATATGTAGGCTTTGTTTGACATAATATGTTTTGGACGTTATCATTTATGGCTTATATAGCTTATATTTTATAAGATTATATGGTAACAAATTAAAAAACATATTTGACAACAGTTTTTTTATTATAAATTTATAATTTATTTTATTAATTTATGAATTATTTTTTAAACGCTATTTCATATAACATTTTAACTTATAAAATATACTTTATCATTTTTTCTTTCAATTTTAGTCTATTTTAACTAGAACTCACTTTTATCTTTTGTAATTTATTTTAATTTAAAATATAACAATTTTGTATTAAATGTAATGAACAACAAACAATTATGTTATTTCATATTTATCAGATAGATGAACCACTAATTTTATTAAATATTTCAATTAATTTATTAACTAACAACTATTAATTACTATAAACTAAATTATCAATCATTAACCATAAACTAGAAACAAGTTAAATGTTATTTCTATCAAACAAAACCCTAAATTTACAATATATTGAATATAATACCTTCCATTCAATGCATAAAACTTGTAAAGAAAAACTCCACATGTTTGAAATCTAACTAAAAACATAAACCCAATTTATTGCCGCCAATAAATCCCTGGCAATTTTTTAACCTGTTCAATAATATTTTGGCGAAAAATATTACTAGTACTATTATTTTATACTACTATAAAATTAGTCACGCACCCGAAGCACTATGAATGTATACGTATATGCAAACGTTTTATTTCTATATTTAGTTTGATATTATCCCTTTAGAAATGCTTTCTACGCTCCATATATGGAATAATACTCCAAATAATAATAGAGTAAAGAAAAACAAATTGAGTATAAACATGTGGATGTTATAATCTCAACTAAAGATGTGGCTGTAAGAGAAGAACTCAGTTTTCCGTGCCCATACTTCAAGCCTGCGTCCCTTTCCGAAAGTGAATTCAAGGTTATAAAAGGAAAAGGAAAAATACCTGTCAACTCAACTAGATATAATAATAATTGAATATGAGATATCTTTAATTGAATATGAGATATCTACTACTCCTATTACTTACACAATTCCAAAATCACGTGATGTACTATATACCTGCAATTGTTTTATTTAAATATCAAAATAAAAATATCATACTTGTGAGATAATGTACATATTTATATTTTTCCTTTTTAAATTTTTTATTTTTTATAACTTACACCCATTTCAAAAATACATAAAATATATTAATATTGTATTTTACTCAAACTTTTGATGTCAAAAAACATTTCTCATTTACAAGAGAGTGCATTATTTCTTCCTAAATATACATATTATTACTAGTACTAATGAATGGTCATAAAAAAATATGTTAAAAAAAAGACATAGAAATTGAAAAGTTTGAAATATACTGACCGAGTATAAAAATCATTTTAATAAAATAATATATAAATACAATAATACTATTTTTTTACTAACATTCTAGTTTATAGATTTATAAAAGAAGTCAAGAGTTTTTTTTACTCAAAGAAGCATATTCTTATGATTGTTTTAATTACCTTATTGAGTCGACTCTGTCGTGGAATAAAAAACATCATTTGGTATAGAAGATATTTTGATAAAACCATTTGGTCTAGAAGATATTTTGATAAAACCATTACTCTTTTTGAGCTTTATGTGGGGTCTCTAACTCTCTCTACTATCACTTTCCTTTTCTCTTTTTCAAATATGACCCATCACAAGGCAAACCAGCTGTCTCTTATACTTATAAAATATCTAAACTCACTCACTCACACAAAACATCACCCACTCACACAAACACTCTCACACTCTTACCACTTTCCTTCAACTATGGTTCCCTATATATATAACACCTTACTCTTCACAATCTTTACACCAAATCTATCTTCAGCCACTAATTTCACTATCAAAACCTTTTATACTCTCTCAATACATAATTATGTTTCCAACTAACAGCTCTTCCACTTCCCAACCCAGTTCCTCAAGACCTTCCACTTCCTCCAACACAACATTGTCAAATTTAGAGGTCTCCCATGACATGTCAATTTTCAACGAGGAACTGCGGTTAGCTGCGAGTACACCAAGAAGCGTGCAGGGAGGAAGAAGTTCAAGAGACTCGCCACCGGTGTACAGGGGTGTAAGGAGAAGGAACTTAGATAAATGGGTATGTGAAATGAGAGAGCCTAACAAGAAAAGCAAATTTGGCTAGGAACTTTTCCGGCCGAGATGGCCGAGCTCACGATGTTGCGGCATTGGCATTGAGAGGTCGTTACGCCTGTCTCAACTTTGCAGACTCGGCTTGGCGACTCCTTCTCCTGCCACTACCGAGACAAAAGATATACAAAAGGCAGCTACTGGCCAGCGAGGCTTTCCCGACCAGACAAGATATTAGAACCTGATGAGGCTTTTGGACCAGTCAAGACTTTAATGACTAATGACACTCACACGGCAGTAGCTACTGCCACAACAGAAGAGCAACTTATGTTTCGTATGGAAGAGGAAGAAGAAGAAAAGAAAGAGGTGAGCATTCCAGAAATGTTAAGGAATATGGCACTAATGTCCCCAACACATAGCTTGGGGTATGAGGATGAACACATTGATGCAAATTTTGAAGATGTTGAGGTGTCACTATGGAGTTTTTCAATTTGATTTGTTTGGTTTCTTTTTCTGTATTCTTTATATTTTATAATATAAAGTTCACTTTATTTTTGGATTCTAGAATGAAAAATTGTTTATCCTATACTATTTTTTTTTATTAATTGTACAACAGATATTTCACCACTACATATGTGGAATTGAAAAAAATATTTTTTTTATAGCTTTTATGAGAATGTAACTAATCAGGTATAAACTATAAAGTGCATCTGTAATCATATTTTAGTATTTTCTATAATAGGATACAAATACTATAAATCAACAATAGACTACACGAGTATCAAATCATAGTCATGATCATTTTAATCAAAAGGACTTGCTAATCTCTATTATCCAACATCTAATTCACTAAAATATATAAAAGAATAAGCAATATTTCATAATTTCTTAGGGTGTCTTTGTTTCAAGGATTAAAATTATAATCCTAGAAATATTATTTTAAAGAACATTAGAACATGGAATTTTATTTGCACCTTTGTGTTTCAGTTTCAATACTTTAAGTTTCAAGAAATATTTATAAAATATATTTTAGTTAAAAATTTAAATAAATAATAAAAGACATAACTAAATAGATGTAGATAGTTATCGGTGGTTACCGTCTTATTCTCATGGATATTACATAGAAATAAAAATTAGAAAAATCAAATGTAAATGAAATTCTAAGGAGTAAAAAGTGTCAGAGAAATAATTAATTTATAAATACTTAAAACAAACATGAGAAATCAAAAAAATTCAAATCATATTCATGGGAATAAAGTTGAAATCCATGAAACAAACACGCCCTTAGAATCTAATTTCAATTCTTGCAGATCTAAGTCTGAAGAAGCTATCAAACAAGAAACCCTAATCAGAAATTAAACATGAAACTAACCAAAATCAAAATTGCGAACAAAATTAAACTGCTTAAAGTTTAGGGTTTTCAACAAAAGGTTAGGAATTTTCTGATATGAAAGAATGAACTGAACAAATAAAGCAAGGTGAGACTTATTCTTACAGGAAAAGAAGACGACGACGGTGTTGTGATAGTTCCGGCACGATGGCTCCGTCGAAATCTGGTTCGAAATAAAAATGATAGAACTGAGAATTGGGGAAGAAGATGTGAAAAGTGAAAGTGGAAAGAGAAAGTGTTGATGTGAAGTGTTGTTTAGAATACACGTGGAGAATAAAAGTGAGGGGAAAAAAATCATTTTTTTAAAAAGGAAAAATCATTATTAAATTGGTAGAGAAAGAAAACGAGTGGGAGGAATAGGAAATTGTCTCACAAAACGCGTGTTTGTTGTAAGAGAAACTGAGGCGACAGAAGTAGGAGCCACCAAATAAGTGAAAGTAGGAACGCGGTGTCTTTTTAAATAATTGAGATACTGTATCAGTTTTATTTTGAGTGTTTCAAAAAAAAATTTAATTATGTTTAAATTTTGGGTCAAATATGTTTTTAATCCTAATAAATATTTGATTCTTCAATTTTGGTTCTTCTAAAATTTTTTTTGAATAATGGTCCTTGTAAAAAATTTTTTTTGCAGTTTTAGTCCTTGTTAATTTCTAAAATTTTTAAAACGGTTTAATTACTCTTAAATTTTGAAGTTTTTAAATAATTTTTTTCCATATTTGTTCATAATACTAGACAATATTTATTTACTAAATTTTAGAATTTTTTAAAATGAGAAAAATTAAATTTGAATTTTTTAAATTTCAAAAGATATTGATAAAAGCAGTGAAAATCTCGATTTAGAAATCAAATTTTAAGTTTTTTTTTTTATAAACTTTTTATGATGTTCTACACACGTCCGTAAAATCATCATTCAAAAATACGCATCGGTTTAACTGCAAGGGCTAAAACTACGTGCATAATAATTTTACGAAAACTATTATTCGAAAAAAAATTTTAGAAGAACTAAAATTGCAGGGTTGCATATTTATATGGACTAAAAATATATTTATTGACACTTCAACTAATAAACGTGAGATAGAAATATAGATCGATTTTCTTATCATATTTTAAATTTAGATCATTTAAAAAAAAATGAAAATTACTAAAAACTATTTTTATTAGTTTTATTATTAAATTTTAAATTTAAATCATTTTTAAAAAAAAATGAAAATTACTAAAAACTATTTTTATTTGTTTTTTTTTATTAAATAGTACTCTTTCATTTTAAAATGACTATTTAATAAAAATAATTATTTTAAAATAATTGTCATTCTCACTTTTTAATGTTAAATTATTGTTATTTTTCAATTGTAAATTTTAATTATTTTTTATATTTATTCCAATATATGGAGTAATAAGGTTAGTTTGGTTAAAATAGAATATTTTATAACAATATCATTATATTCTTTTATTAATGTCCAAAATTTTTAACTACAATCATTTGACGGAGAAAACATAATGATTAGAATTCACTTTTTTAAAATTGAACAAAGGAGAGATATTCTTACAAAATCAAATGAAACACTATTAACGCGATTATTATTCTTTTTACAAATAATTTTTTTAATGTATTTTATATTTACTCTTTATTATGAGTGTTTAAATTACAATAAATACAAATAAAAACTATAAATTAATCTCACAAAAAATTAAAAACCGTAAAAGAAATTAAATATTATTGAATGTATTTGAATTTTATATTATTTATAAAATTAGCTCATATTAGATGAGACTTTAGATTGATTTTTCAAAATCAATCTAAACCAAACAAAACAGTATGCATATATTTTAATACTTGTTAATTTATTATCAGTATGATATATTACATTAAGTTGTTATTTGTTAAAATTGAATTTGTTTTAATACTATTTATAAGTTGCACTTATGATAAATACCACGGAGAAGCATGTTTGTGTGGCGCGAGAGGGTTTTTGTGCTTAATCCACAAAAGTGATTATCCTCTTTAGTCATATGGCTAGAGTATTTTTGTAGTCTAAGGGACTTGAACTCAGGATCCTAGGTTCTGACTCAAAGACTTACTAAAGGCAGCGCCTATGGTTGAATTAGTTACCTGTCTACATGGCCATTCAATTTGAATATGGGTATTGGGAGATCGTTAATCCCTTTAGTAGAAAAATAGCTACTTTTATGGAACAATAAAGGAATATGTTATTCCACCTCATATATGGCATAATATGCCACCAGCATCTACACCTCTGGCATCTTTAGGTCGAGTGTGATTTAGGAGTTGATGATGTGTGTGAACTACAAGTGTGTTATTGTGTCAGCAGGTAAAAGATCGAACCCACATAAAGATGTATAATTAGCGAGTTTTACTTTAACTATGTTTATCTAAAGCGATTCCAAAAGAGTTTGTTTGATTGTAGTTTGAAAATGAAATAAGCAATTGATAAAAATAGGATATGGGGTTGTGATTGCAAATCTAGACTCACCCCACTATTTATCCAAATTCAATAATGAGATTAGATTAAATTTCATAGAAAATTAGATAAAAGTGTGTGTCGTCCACTTTTGTAGTGTCTTAATCTAGGCGTTGATCTCGGGACCGATTATGATTTCGATTGAGATCAAATCGCTTGTCGGTGGTGCCTCAAACTCAACAGTCTAACAATCAACTTTCGAGACATTGATACATATTCTTTCGAATTATGCTCGTGTATATATTTCCTTTTCTTTTACAAGCGACATAGACATGTGAATTGTGACTTGGATTCTAAATCACTTTTGAAAATGTTTTCTCTTAGTTAAAGTACTTGAAAAAATGTTTTATTATTATGCGTGCTTATAGCCATATACTTTTATGAAAAAGACCTTCATTTTACATATGCTCACTCATGTACTAATACGGAGTTCCACTCCCTTTCTACAACCTTTTATGCGATATTATCTTACGAGTTGCGCTACTTGAGATCACTTGTGCTTTGTTTGCCCTCTTGAATAGTCATTATCAAACCATATTACTTGGGTTTGTATCTTTAAGGCGTAAGCACTAAACTTGACTTATCTTCACTTGTCTTTATGGTTGACCTTATGATTAACCTTATATATGTTTTTCAATTGTTATTATAGTTGTCATCATCAAAAGACAACGCCTTGGTTAATGATATATATTACCTACAAAATAAGGTTCCATGGTATGTGGGGATTCAAAGGGGTCAATTTAGTCTTTGGAAATTTTTATGGGAAGCGCTCATTTTTGTGCATTCTTTGACTTTTTTCGTCTCGATGCGCTCCATTTATCTCTTATTACCTAAAAATAGACAAATGGGACAAAAACGCATAAATATGAACTAGAATGATGAAAACACACATGAAATAAAAGGGAAAACAAGCAATAAACATGATACATTTACCACTTATTAGTCAACCTCTTCTAGACTTCAACCTAAGTTATCATCGTTCACAGTCTCTCAAGAATGAGGCTTGGAGGATTTAAATGCTTAAGTCATAACATCATAGTTTTATAATCTTTCTATTACAAGGCAAAATGTTTCAAATGAGGAGACAATAATATCATGTCGACAAGGCGTTGAAGAGCGAGTACCTCAAGCAGGGCCTTAAAGGGTGATTACCTTAAGCGGGTCCTTGAAGGGTGAGTCTCTCAAGTAAATATTTGAAAAGTGGGTTCCTTAAACAAAATTGAAAGGGCCTGGAATTTGGATCTCCAAAAGCATGTGGTGCATTTAATGTTACATGATAACAAAGGAAGGCACAAAAACTTAACTATTGATGTGTTCTTATGTTGAGGTAGTGGGCCATTGATGTTTTGTTTCTTTAGGAGTAAGTGAAGGCGTATTGTTTGGCTATGTTGATGGCATCCTAGATGTTTGGATCTATAAATATTTGAATCATCATTTTCTCTCATTTTCTGCTTAATCCATTTCTTGTGCTTTTGAAGGAAATGTTCCCAAGTTCATCTAAATCTTAGCATCAACTCACATAGTCCTTGTATTGAATATTACCTCATTTTCTCTTATACCTTTCCCTTTTCTAAGAATGGAGATCATTGTAGAGTTAGAGGAAATTGACCATGTAAGAGAACCTAAGTAACCACAATGAAATTTTAGCGATGTGGGGGATTTATATAGATAATATGGAACATCCAGATGGAACAGTTGGTTATAAACTTATAGAGTTGGGAATATTTTGCAGTTACCATTCTAGCAGTTCTGTTTCTAGTAGTCATAGTGACAATGATCCTATTTTTCCCTTTTCTTTTCCAAGACAAATAAGAATATCAATGGCGACCATGAAGATTTTGAAACCATACAATATTGAGGATATAGTGGCTTACTTTTGTAAGGGTATAAATTTATCTAGTATGCATGGTGAGAGATTTATGATATTGGAGCCCTATACTAAATATGAGAGAGAAAACATGGCAATATCGTCTAACTCAGAAGGCAAGTTTTTCCATATGTACCTCTCTATCGTTTAAGACCTAGGGATACCGATTCCTTTCACTATATTTGAATTTGATGTCCTTAGGACCATGAATGTTACCCCTCCCAAATATCATTGAATGGTTAGGCTTTTATTAGGAATTCAAGACCATTTTATGTATTTATAGGTGACACCAATGATATGCATTCTATTTTATTTTATGTCACAAAAATGTAAGTAAAGGTAGTTTGCACCATAGGCTCCCTTTTAGGAGGCTCTTTTCACCATGCATTTCAACAACTATAAAATTGGAAAGACAAATCGTGAGAGTGTATTGGGGATATAATTGTTGTATGGTGATGTTTAAGGAAACCAATGAGCATCATTTTTAGTTACCTGGACGGATAAACTAGTGCGTATAAGTGGCTTATGTGGTGAATTTATAGGCGAGACACAAAATAGAGGCCACCAAGCTCTTGGAAGATTAGATGTAATAGGTGTGAAATTATATATACAACTAGATTGATGGCGATGATGAGATTGATAGTTACTTAAGTAAGTTTTATATGCAAGTAGTATTGTGTCTTGATATCCATTCCCTTACGGATGAACATGTAGCTCAAATATCTAGCATGATTTCCTTTTGAAAATATTACAAGGAAGGGTGATCTCAAATCCATTGATGACAAAGATATCAAATCCTCTTAAGTGGCGTTGTAAATCGACTATCCAAAATCGACCTAATATATGTCTTTTGTTGCAATTTTATGTATTTTGGTGATTGGCTTAACCTAGGATTGAAAAAAAGTTAACGATGCACACAGATTAACTTAAATGACTCATTGTAGAAACAAAACTTGAATGACTACCTTGTTACAATAAAATAAGTTAAAGGACCCGTATAATTTTGCCAAAACATTAACCTAAAACTTATTTCAATTTTTTAGCGAAATTATGGCAAGAAGTTGTATCTTAGATCTGATTAGGTCCAAAATGAACTAGTTATTCGGGGAAAGATGTCAATACAATATATTAATTGAATGATGATAATAAGATCAATACAATAAACTCTAACGTAATTGTTTTACAATTACAAAGGCGAACAATATCAATGAAACAATTGATAAAATAAATGAAACAATTTATCGAACACTTGGTGTGCAATTAATTTTTAGATTTTCCTTTGAAATTTGTTGATATCAAATACCTCTTACAATGAAATAGATTGTAGGATAATCAACAAAACTATTTAACAATAAAAGGATTTGTCTATAAATTAATTGCACAATCAAAGAGTTTAACAAATTTTTATTATATATATATATATATATATATATATATAGAGAGAGAGAGAGAAGAGCGACTCGATGGTTTGTGTAGGAAGTTCCTGATTGTCCTCGTTATGACTACATTACTCCCATAATTCCGTTTAGAATTGAGATACATTTTACTATTTTCAAAATTTGTTTGCAAGAAATGTTGATCCGATCCTACAAAACACTATGTTTGATGTTGATTAGAAATTTGACATGGGTTGATCAAGTCACCCAACAATACCAATTTGATCAACGTCTCGACCTACTCCTTTGCAAGAAACCATTGTTCTTCAAAGTTTTCACTCGGCGAAACTAAATTACAAAATTATTGTATCCCAATATTTCTAACGATTCACCATCGTGCTACTCCTTTGCAAGAACCCGTTCTTTAAAGCCTTTCACTCGGTCGAATCCAATTTGCAAAACCTTGTAAAAATATCCAAAATTACACTTTGATCTTGAAAAAACTCTCACCATTTTTTTGATGAAATCCCTACATTTCTCAACCAACCTTAGGTTACAACCCTAAATTGGATATTAACACACAGTCTAGATATGGCACCCAAATAATTAATGATTATGTGTATGTTGTTTTGTGTGTATGCATAGATGCAAGGTTAAAGATGATGAAAAATCTTAGTATGTGTTTATAGTTTCATCAACTTAAAAATATGCACATGTATGAAAAGGAAAAAGGAGACCTAAAAATTTGAAAAGGAAAACAATTTTGTGAAATTCGACACATGCAAGTTCTGCGTCAACACATGTAATATTCTCGACATGTATGAGTCAAGATGTCGACACAAATTTACATAAGCGTTTAGGCTTTAAACAACACTACATGTGTCGGCGCATAAAATGGATGTGTCGACCACTACACAACTTTATGCAAAAATGATTTTTTAATGACGTGTGTCGAGGCTATATGAGATCGTTGTGTGGACACATAGTTACAAAATATGACTTTATTATTGATCCACGTGTCGATGCATAATATAGATGTGTCGAAACCGTCACGGTCAATTTTATGTGAAATTATTGATAATCTTTTCAAATATGTTCTAGATGCATTCTAAAATTCTTGATGCAATAGTACTACTTGACCAAAGATGTCGTTTAGTGGACTTCTTTTACCCGTA